>JANAVB010006800.1:16745613-16845613 GCA_029216955.1 Iris pallida
AATTAGATTAATTGGTTTTAAACCCGTTACTGTGCATTCAAACCCGAAACCCAATTCAATAGATCCGTGTCCTGATAGTTAAGGACACGAGTTTTTGAACACGATACCGAGTCATGTGTCCTAGGCTTTGTACGACTCACACGACACGAGTTTTTCGGGTCCGAGTCCACCATCACACTCACCGACACGGGTCGACCCTCCTACGTGAAAATGAGACACAGCGGCGAAGTAAAAACGAAAGGACACGTACGTGTCCGGCGCGAGGAGGCTTCGGTGGTGCTAGCGGCGGCCGTAGGCATCGGGGTCGGTGTCAAAGGGTGGCGCTGGCTTCTGCTCGTCGAGGCGAGCAAGATGGCGGTGGTTGGGGCAGTCGACGTGGGCTGTAGGCGTCGTGCTGGCAAGGGCGAACTCCGGCGAGGTTGGTCGGAGAAGAATGGACTATGACGGTGGTTAGGGCGGAGCTGTGGCGGTCTAGGGTTAGGGTTTGGGGTCGGAGGGCTTTATAGAATAGGAAGTCGGTCGAATTAGGGCTAGGGTTACGAGAAATTAGGGTTAGGGTTTTGGTCGGGGTTAGCCGGAGATGGCGACTGCCAAGGTCGGTGGTCGGGGTGGCTAATTAGCAGAAACCCCCCCATAGATATGATAATTACAAACAAGCCCACCGCCTTAGGAAATACAAATTCATAAATTACAAATTGGCCCCCGCTGTTGCCCTGTGCAAATTTAATTTGCACAGACAAATTGAATATTGCAAATACTATTTAAAACAATTGCAATTCGATATTAAAACAATTTAAATAATTACAAAATAATATTTTTTGCTTTAAAAATCATTTTAAAAATTCTAAAAAAATTCCTAATAATAATAATAATTCATTTTAATGATATAAATGCTATTTAAATTTATAAAAATAATATTTTAAAATCTAGGGGCTTACAAATCTTCCCTCCTTAAAAAATTTTGTCCTCGAAATTCATAAGGATAGAAGACTCTACAAACATTTAATATAGCAAACAATGCAAACAAATGACTAAGGCTACTATTAAGACTAACCTCTAAGGTATCAAGCGGGAACGGGTGGTTCCCTCACAGCTGTTGGGTCGAACAAGTAAGGATACTTCTCCCTCATGTCCGACTCCCTCTCCCAAGTAGATTCACCCGGAGAGTGACGGCTCCAAGCTACTCGTACTAAGGGTATAAATTTGTTCCTCAGCCTCTTCTTCCTCCTGTCCAATATCTCCACTGGCTGCTTAGTAACTGCAAGGCTCGGTCCGATCTCCAACTCTGAATGATCTAGCACATGGCTGGGGTCTGGAACGTATCTCCTCAACTGAGACACATGAAAGACATCGTGAACTCCTGCTAGGTTGGGTGGAAGCACAACCCTGTAAGCTACCTCTCCGATCCTGCCAAGTATCTCGAACGGCCCGATGTATCTGGGGCTCAACTTGCCTCCTCGCCCGAACCGGATCGTCCCCCTAGTAGGTGATATCTTCACCAGCACCATATCTCCATCGGTGAACTCCATCGGTCTGCGACTAGCATCGGCCCAGTGTTTCTGGCTGTCCTGAGCAACTCTGAGCCTGTCTCTGATCATCCCGACCTTTTCTGCTGCATCCGTGATCATCTCTGGCCCAAGCATAACTCTGTCCCCAACATCATCCCAAAAGAGCGGTGCACGGTATCGTCGTCCATATAGTGCCTCGAAAGGAGACATACCAATGCTGGCTTGGTAGCTGTTGTTGTATGAAAATTATACCAAGTGCAGATGGCTCTCCCATGATCCGCCAAAGTCCAGCACACATGTCACACCCCAGAACAGGAATATCGGAGAGCAGGGGAGTGACTCAGCCAGCTACGTATTACGGGTAGATGAATACCGTATATACGATCAATGATGTCTAAAAGACGAGGGTGTGCATACTACATGAATGTCTTGCTAGGGTTACTCAACATCTATTTTCTCAATCATTCAAACAAGAAGCAATAATAGAGAACATGTAAGATAAAGCAGTAAGGCGTCCAAAACGCTTAGTGAAAATGTTCTTGAGATCTGGCTGTACAAAACATAGCCAAAAGGTACAACAAGGTATACACAATCGTTATCAGCTGCAGTCTGACTTAGTTACAATTATATAAAAGTAAGTACAAGACAATCCGACTAACATGTCGGTACCAAACGGCAAAATGTAAAGTAAGTAGCAAAACGAGAAAGGAAGCAAGGAACCCACTCGTGTCCTCCTGCGATCATCCCTCTAGTATTGACCATCTTGAAGGTAGAAGTAAGCTGATTCCTCGGGGACTGGCTCTAAATGTGGCCATACAAAACCAGAGAGGTTAGACCTCTAATAGCAAGTACCACAAGGGAGCACGACATGAGAATTAAAACCAGTGATAAGAGTCAAGAATATAATAATAAGTCACTGCTTGCTACTGGGATTCACACAACATCCCGACACTTTAAACTAACTTCCCAACCAAACAAGGACAGAGGTTGACCCGTCATGCCCTGACATTCTGATTATCTCAGTAGTTAACAGAGTAGGTACAGTACACAAATAAATCAATTTAAACGGCCATGCAACTACTACGGCTTGCTACTATAAGTTCCAAATTGTCTTGGAAAATACAATCAGGATTCCTCAGTTCTTACTATGTGCAAGCAAGGCTAGTCTATCCAATAATCAATTATGCCAATCATGAATTAGACGAGTTCCAGCGGGACACCCGTCATAAGTATACAATTATGCACAACTCTACAACGATGCCCGTGCGGTTAGGTTGTAGGTCTTACATATCGTAATGCAACAATCAGACCTAGCCACAAAATAATCATGCCTTGACTGTAAAGTACACATGCTGCTTCTATAGAAAATTAGTTGAAGTCTGCACGTGTCCATATGCCAATGTTCAGGATCGGCTAGTCGATTGCAATAGTTCATGTTAATATGAACGTGTCTCATTCAATTCAATAAGACGACTAGCCAGTCTTCTAGTTCCATCTAGGAACGCATGATCAATCATTAGTCAAAGTAACAGTCGAGGTCAATTCATGACAAGGCATGAAAGTCAAACTAGTATTAAGCATGGTCGAGTCTATAACTTGCATAAAATAGTTGGTAACATATTCTTGAAGCCAAGAAAAAGATATACCACTTTTATGTTAAGTGTTTTTCAAGATTCTAGCTACAAAACAACTTAAACAGGCAAAAAACAGTAAAATAGGGCAATCCCGGCACATGGAATTCCTGCACAATCCGTGCATGGGAATTCCTGTACATCCGTGCATGAGAATTCCTGCAAAATCTGCGCATGGGAATTCCTGCACATCCGCGCATGAGAATTCCTGCATAATCTTCGCTTGGGAATTCCTGCACATATGTGCATAGAAATTCCTACACAATCTGCGGATGGAAATTCATGCACATCTGTGCATGAGAATTCCTGTACAATCCGTGCATGAAAATTCCTGTACATCCGCGCATGGGAATTCATGCACATCCGTGCATGGGAATTTCTGCACAATTCGCGCATGGGAAACTCACGTTACGTCTTCAGTACATGCGCATAAGGAACCTACGCGCATGACACGCTCGGAGTCAAGGGATGCGTTGCCCGGACTTCACGGCGTATGGCCTCCCGGGTGTATGGGGGTCATCGTCCCCAAACAGCAAGTTCAACCATGAAAGTTCTTAAAACTTGCCATGGCCATAACTTCCTCAAAATAAGTCGAAATCTAACTTTTTAAAAGCCAAACTTTGGTAGAATTGAATTTTCTATAATATGGCACCACTTATTTTTGAAAACAACAAAGTTTGATAGATTAAAACCACAAAATCCATACAAAAAAAATAAAACTTAAAAATTAGATCTACACCCAACCATCCATGGAAATCAAGAACTTCGAGACCTAAACTTGTAGAGGAAGAGAAGATAAACAAAATGGACTAAAAATAAATAGGGATGCATGAAATCCCTCATAGTGTACAAGATGTACTTGCCTCTCCAAATGGGTGGATGGGAGAGTAATGGAGGAAGAAGAAGAGTAAATGAGAAAGAAGAAGTAATGAAGGGAGAGAAAGGATTGAGGCTTTAAATGAAGATGATGGTGGGTTGGTCGGATTCATGTTGAACCACCCAAATCCGAAAATAAACCAACCCAAGCCGAGCCCAGAAGCAAAGCTAAGCAGAAAATAAAATACAGCAAAAATAATTAGCACAAAATTAAAGAAATTAAATACAGAACAAATTCATGATAAATATTAAATAAATACATTCAAGAAGTGCACGTATTAAAATACGTATTCTGGGAATGGGGAGTGACATCTCTACCCTCCTTTGAAAAATTTCGTCCTCGGAATTTCAAATCCAAGCAGGAAAGAAATATCGGAGCTAAACTAATTCAAGTACAAGCAATTTTAGCGAACGAGCAGTCATCTTACAATATCAACATCAAGTAATATATCCATACTTATCTATCTATGGCATCAAGCAATTTCTACTCATAAGTTGATAAGCATGAGGAATCAAGGCAATCAAGGTACACGGAAAGAAATATACCTTGTGAGTCAAATAGGTGCGGATACCGTGATCGGATATCATCCTCACGTTTCCACGTTGACTCTCCTAAGGAGTGATGACCCCAAGCAACACGAATAAGGCTAATTGTTCGGTTCTTGAGTATCTTCTCCCTTCGGTCCAAAATGGACATCGGCTGTTCCTCGTAAGACAGGTTGGTACCAACAACCTGCTCAGAATGATCGAGGATATGGCTTGGGTCTGATACATACCTACACAACTGAGATACATGAAATACATCATGCACCTCTCGTAATGAAGGCGAAAGAGATAAACGATAAGCAACATCGCCTACTCTATCAAGGATAGCAAATGGGCCTACGTATCGTGGACTCAACTTCCCGCGAACGCCAAATCTAATGACCCCACGAGTAGGTGAGATCCGCAAGAACATGTGGTCCCCAACAAAAAATTCTAGCGGCCTACGATGCTGGTCCGCCCAATGTCGATGTCGATCTTACGTAACTCGAAGTCGCTATCTAATTTCCTTAACCACTTCAACCGTCTGAACAATCATCTCTGGGCCTAACATCTTTCTCTCCCCAATATCATCCCATGCAAGTGGCGACCTGCACTTCTTGTCGTATAGTGCTTCAAATGGCGCCATCTGGATACCGGCCTGGTAACTGTTGTTATACGAAAATTCAACTAAGAGCAGGTGACTCTCCCAAGATCCTCTAAAATCTAGGGTGCAGGCTCGTAACATATCTTCTAAAGTCTGAATTGTTCTTTCTGATTGTCCGTCCGTCTGTGGATGGTAAGCCGTACTAAATTTTAACTTGGTACCCAGACTATGATGTAAACTCTTCCAGAAATATGATATAAAACGGGTATCTCTACCTGATACAATGCTGACAGAGACCCCATGCTACCTGACTATCTGCTGCATATATAACTCTGCCAACTTCTCCGTGGATTGCCCTACTCTAAAAGAAAGAAAATGTGCCACTTTAGTAAGCCGATCCACTATTACCCAAATAGCATCCTTACCACTTGGTGATCTCGGTAAACCGGTCATAAAGTCCATTGTGATATGTTTCCATTTCAATTTCGGGATAGGAAGCGGTTGTAATAACCCAGCTGGCCTCTGTTGTTCTGTCTTCACTTGCTGACATATCAAGTAATGAGAAACGAATCTAGCTATCTCTCTCTTTATTCCATTCTACCAGAAGTGCTGCTTGATATCTTTATACATTTTGGTCCCTCCGGGATGTATAGAATACTGAGAACTGTGGGCTTCTGTCATAACCTCCTGTCGGATATCTCCACTAGGAACACATAGACGTGATCCAAATCTAAGTGTACCATCTTCGTGAATCTCCATCTCCTTCTTGAGTCCCGACTCACATTCTGTCCTAAGCTTCTGAATACTTGGGTCCCGTGCCTGAGCTGCCTTGATCCTGTCTACCAAGTCGGATTGAACTCGTAGACTTGTCAGAATTCCTATATCACTAGGAAGTATAACCTCGATGTCCATCTCCTGAAGGTATACTAAAATGTGTTTTTGTGTTGTCAACATAAATGCACCGTCTCTCCTGCTGAGAGCGTCTGCTACCACATTAGCCTTGCCTGGATGATACTGAAGCTCCACGTCGTAATCCTTGGTCAATTCTAACCATCTTCTCTGTCTTATATTTAGTTCCTTCTGAGTAAAGAAGTACTTCAGATTCTTGTGGTCTATGTACATGTCCACTCGATCACCATACAAGTAATGCCTCCATAGCTTCAAAGCAAATACCACTGCTGCCAACTCCAAGTCATGAGTTGGATAATTTTTCTCGTGGTCCCGAAGTTGCCTAGATGCATATACTATCACCTTCCCATGTTGCACGAGAAAACATCTAAGTCCCTTTCTTGACGCATCACAATAAACGGTAAAACCTCCGGGTCCAACTGGCAATGTAAGAATAGGTGCTGATATCAATTTCTGCTTCAAATTCTCAAATGATGCCTGGCATTCTACCGACCAGACGAATGGCTCATCCTTTCGTGTCAAGCGGGTCATGGGTGCTGAGAGTCTTGTAAAGTCTGATACAAACCTCCTGTAATATCCTGCCAATCCCAAGAAACTACGCACATCTGCTACGGTCTTGGGTGTTGGTCAACTCTCTACTGCTTCTACCTTCTTGGGATGTCACGCCCAAGAACCAGAATACTCGAGAGCGGGGGCAGACATAGCCAGCTACGTATATGAAAAGGATTCCATCTCGCTATACGGTCACGGCTGTCTAGATACATGAGGGTTTACTACAAGCTAACAGTCTCCTATGGTCATGAACAAGCCTAGTGTCTCAATCACAAGAAAGTAAGTAAAAGATACAAGATTGTATGATCATTAAATATACAATAATAAGGCATCCCAAATATTACATATTTAGCTGATCATGAAGCTAGTCGTTATAAAATGTTAGGACTAGCAAGAGTTTAGTCATACATGATCAACCCTAGGATCTGTCAATCATGTTACAGCCCGTAGGCAGTACAATCGAGCTAAACAGGTGCTCGTCGGCTAAACGCCTCAAAAGAATATGTTTACAATAGAGTGGAAGAGCCAAAAATAACCCACTCGTTGCCCTGGTTACGCCTGGTGTTCACCATCGGGCTGGAAAAGCGGTAGATCCTCTGGAGTTGCTCCGAAATCTGGTCATACAAAACCAGCTGGGTCAGATCCCAGAAGGAGCAAGTGCCACAAAGGAAGCTTCACTTAGGAACTAAAACCAGCAATTAGCACAGAAGATAAATAAAGTAAGAACTGGAAATAAAGAAATACATCCGGATGATATAAGACGAGATAACCATGGAATTATTCAGATAGCCAGATTACAACCCGTAAACCAAACAAGGACCGGGGTTGTAACCCTTCGTCTGAACAGAACTTGGAATTCTCACCATTTATCAGTAAAATAAATACAGGCATTCAGATCATGCAGTAATTTGGAACAGAATCAGGACAAGACTAGATAGGTTAGACTCCATCTAATTATTTCACGGCCAAGCAAGAATTACGGCTTGATACTTTAACTAACTAGGGTTATCACAGGCCTAGTTACTAGCAAGATGCAGTGAGAATCTTCCACAGCCACAAGCCCTGCAGACCATCCAGGTTACCCGGGTTGAAAGATTTAGAGTTGAATTCAGGTGGGTACATCGTCCAGGAAACGCATGTACCCTTAGGTAGCTTGAAGGGTGCAACACATGACAGTGTGCTAGAAATGTGCCCTACTCGACGGCAGCCTACAGATCCTAAGGCGTGCCCAGGTAACGGGATTGCCTGTAGCTGAAAGATCTCTTTATGACTAGTATATTAATCTAGTTATTAGCCTTAGTCTATTTCAATGGGTACTCCTGACCGTGGTACTCAGGAGTCCCCTCCTAGACATGATACAAGACAGGACTGGATTATTTGTACAAGCACAATCGTCCATGGTGTCCGGGTTAATTATACAGGTCATGTCATGTCAGGTAGCCGTCGCAACAGCTTATCAAGATATATCATGTCAGGTAATCATGTCAAGAGTTCTGGTTGAGAGTGTGCCACGACGGGCCACCATCAGGTCATGTCATGTTTACTTGTCACACCATGTCATGTACAATTGTCATTTCAATTATGTCAGTCACATCGTGATTTATCATGTTCAGGACAAAAGACGTAAGGATATAAAATGGGTATAAAAATATACAATAAAGGGGTTACAAGACATGGGCAAATAATAAAAACACAGGGCTATAGGGAGCCATGCGGCTCAGGCACATACGGCCAGGAATGATCTCATGCGGCTGGGAAGAGAACAGCCCATGTGGCTCAATAGGGTCAGGCGCATGCGGCCAAGGAGAGAATCCATGCGGCAGCAGCTCATGCGGCTGAGGGTCCAAAGCTCATGCGGCTAAGGAGAAGGAGGCATATACGGCCAGCGGTAAGAGAGGGCGCATGAGACTAAGTCAGAGCATTCATGCGGCTGGAAGAAGCGGGATCCTCATGAGGCCAGCGGGAAGGCGCATGCGACCATGCGGGTGAGATGAATTGGTCCATGCGGCTGAGACAAGAGCGAAACCATGCGGGTGAAAAGGGTGCGCTTATGCGGCTCACGAGGGATGCTTCGCCTATGCGGCTATGGCAAGCAGGGCTTTATGCGGCTGGAGATTGAGCGAGTTATGCGGCTAGATGAGTTCGGCCCTCATGCGGCTCAAAAAGTTCAGAGTATATACGGCTGGGGATTGAGCGAGTTATGCGGCTAGATGAGTTCGGCCCTCATGCGGCTCAAGAAGTGCAGAGTATATGCGGCTGGATAGAACACTTTCCGTATGAAATATTCATGCGGTCAAGTCAGCACAGTTCATCTTCTCCAAAATTTCAGAGAAGAAGAACACCATGAGAGCCAAGTTCTCAAGCTCCATAACTCCATCATCCGGAGCCCAAATCCGAACTTCCATAGGTCAAAATGGGGTAGAACGAAAGCCTCTACAACATGGAACCATCAAAACTCAGAAATAATAAGATTAAGTAGATCAAAACCCAAGAAATCTGAAAATAAAGTAAACTTAGATCTACAAGAATCTAGCCATGGAAAGTAAAAATGCCAAGTACTAAAGTAAGTTAAATTACAGTAAGGAAAAGAATGAAGCAATAAAATTAGAGTTCCTCCATGAAGCAAGTTGTACTTGCCTAAACCTCTCTCTCTCTCTCTCTCTCTGGTAGGTGAAGAAGTAAATGGAAGAAGAAAAAGAGGTTAATGAAGGGAGAGAAAGAAGAGTGGATAATAAATACTAATGGTGGCGGTAGGTAGGGGGTTCACCCTTGGTCCATGATAAACCAAAGAAAACCGAGCCAAGCCGAACCAACCCAAAAAATAACCAAGCCAAGATGCAAGCTAAGCAAAGAATCATGCAATACAGAATAAAATACGTACACGTATTCCAAAATACGTAATACGGACAACATGTATTACAACTCTACCCACCTTAAAAGAATTCTGTCCTCGGAATTTAATTAAGAGGCTAGAGAGACGAAGACAAGCTATATTAATCACAAGCAGGCTATAACTAGGCAGGCAATCACTCATTCAAGCAAGGAATCGAAGGCATGAGGTATAAGGAAGACATTATACCTTACGAGTCAAACAAGTCGGGATATCGCGATCGGATGTCATCCTCACGCTCCCACGTTGACTCACCCAAAGAGTGATGGCCCCAAGCAACTCGGACTAACTTGATAGTCTTGTTCTTGAGTATCTTCTCTTTCCGGTCCAATATAGACACGGGCCTCTCCTCATACGAAAGGTTGGTACCAACAACCAATTCCGAATGATCCAGGATGTGGCTCGGGTCTGGGATATACCGTCATAATTGGGATACATGGAACATGTCATGCACCTCGCTTAGCGACGGCGGAAGAGCGAGACGATAGAATACATCTCCTACTCGCTCCAGAATGTCAAATGGCCCTATATACCTAGGACTAAGCTTTTTCCGTACGCCGAAATGAATGACACCACGGTTAGGCAAAATCCTCAGGAATACATGGTCACCAACAGAAAACTCGAGAGGGCGCCGATGAGAATCGGCCCAATGGCGCTGGCGATTTTGGGCAAACTCGAAGATGATCCCGGACTCTCCTGACCACTTCGACTGTCTGGGCAATTATTTCTGGACCGGGCATCTGCCTTTCTTCCACATCATCCCATGCTAACGGGGATCGGTACTTCCTGTCATACAGTGCCTCGAACGGTGCCATCTGGATACTAGCTTGGAAACTGTTGTTGTACGAAAACTCCACCAGGTGCAAGTGATCTTCCCATGAGCCACCGAAGTCAAGTGTACAGGACCGCAACATATTTTCAAGAGTCTGAATCGTACGCTCCGACTGACCATCTGTCTGCGGATGATATGCTGAACTGAACTGGAGACGAGTTCCCAAACTCTCTTGCAGGCTACGCCAAAAGTGTGACATGAATCTTGAATCTCGGTCCGAGGTGATACTGACTGGCACTCCATACAACCTGACAATCTGCCTGAGGTACATCTCTGCTAACTGAGCCGTCGACTGACCAACTCTGAATGGGAGGAAGTGAGCTACCTTCGTGAGCCGATCAACTATAACCCAGATAGTATCTCTACCAGCTCGGGATCTAGGTAATCCAGTCACGAAATCTATGGTCACATGATCCTACTTCCATTCTGGAATCGACAAAGGCTGAAGAAGTCCAGCGGGCCTCTGATGTTCAGCCTTAACTTGTTGGCAGACCAAACAATGAGAGACAAACCGAGCTATCTCCCTCATCATGCCATTCCACCAAAAGTGCTGACGGATATCACGGTACATCTTCGTGCCACCGGGATGAATCGAATACTGAGAACTATGAGCTTCTGCTATCACTTCCTGTCTGATATCTCTACTGGGTACACAAAGACGCTTACCATGTCAAAGTGTACCATCTTCATGAATGCATAACTCTGGTCTTCGTCCTGCCTCACACTCTGCTCTGAGTCACTGAAGCTTGGAATCTGCTGACTGTGCCATCCGGATCCTTTCGACTATGGTGGACTGAACTTGCATGCTGGCCATCAATGCCACACTGGAAGGGAGAACAACTTCAATACCCATTTTTTGAAGATCTGCTAACAGCTCTAGTTGTGCTGTTAGGAAATAAACTTCGGCTCTCCTGCTCAATGCATCTGCAACGACGTTGGCCTTCCCGGGATGATACTGCAGGTTGACATCATAATCCACAAGAAGCTCCAGCCACCTCCTCTGACGCATGTTAAGATCCTTCTGGGTGAAAACATACTTCAGGCTCTTGTGGTCGATAAAAATCTCCACCCTATCTCCGCACAAGTAGTGCCTCCACAACTTAAGTACAAATACTACTGCTGCCAGCTCCAAGTCATGGGTTGGATAATTCCTCACATGATCACGAAGTTGCCGTAAAGCATAAGCTATTACCTTCCCATGCTACATCAGAACACATCCTAGGCCTCTGTCCGAAGCATCACAATATACTGAGAATCCTCCGGTTCCATCTGGAAGCGCAAGAATGTGAGCCGTCATCAAGCCTCGCTTCAACTGTTCAAAAGAACTCTGACACTCTGCTGTCCAAGCAAACTGCGCATCCTTGCGGGTCAATTGGGTCAATGGCGCTGAAATTCGAGCAAAATCTGAAATAAACCGCTGGTAATAGTCGGCAAATCCAAGAAAACTGCGGACTTCTACAACTGTGCTAGGCACTGGCCATGACTCAATGGCCATAATCTTCTGGGGATCCACTTCTACTCCTCCTCTGGTGATGATGTGACCCAAGTACGAAATGCGATCGAGCCAAAACTCGCATTTACTGAACTTGGCATACAACTGGTGCTCCCTAAGAATCTGAAAAACCACGCGGAGATGCTGCTCATGCTCCGCCTCGCTTCTGCTATAGACCAGGATGTCATCCAAGAACATAATCACAAACTGATCCAAATAGGGCATGAAAATATGATTCATGAGATCCATGAATACAGTCGGCGTATTGGTTGCTCCAAAGGGCATAACAAGGAACTCCCAATGCCCATACCTCGATCTAAAAGCTGTCTTCGGAATATCCTGCGCTCTGACTCTGATCTGATGATATCCTGAGCGCAAGTCTATCTTCGAGAATACTGCTGCCCCCTTAAGCTGATCAAACAAGTCATCTATCCTCGGAAGACGGTATCTGGTCTTGATTGTCACTGAGTTCAAGGTATGATAATCAACACATAACTTGGACGTACCATCCTTCTTTTTCACAAGAAGCATCGGGGCTCCCCAAGGCGATCTACTAGCACGAATGAATCCCTTGGCTCGAAGTTCTTCAATCATCTTGTACAATATCTCTAGCTCTGATGGCGCCATCCTGTAGACTCTCTCGGATACTGGAGCTGTCCCGGGAATCAAGTCTATGGTGAACTCGATCTCCCGTTCTGGCGGCATACCTGGAAGCTCTTCTGGGAAAACATCTGGAAACTCTTCGACTATCCGGGACAACTACACTGCTGCTACCGCCATCCGCAACACTGGAGGAGAAGGCTCAACTGTGCCTCTAGAAAAGGAAAACTTTGGCTCGCCTGGAATGCTAAAAACAACCCTACTAATATGGCAGTCTATTCTAGCATACTGGTTTCTCAACCAATCCATCCCTAAGACCACATCATAATCGGCCATCGAAAACTCTATCAATCTAGCGGGAAATTCCTTACCGCTAATTACGATCCGACACGAGAAAAACACCCTATCGACTCCCACAAGTCCGTTACCAGTAAGTATATTGAGCTTTACTGATAATGACTCGGGCTCCAATCCTATCCATGTCGCGAATCGTGCAGACATAAAAGAAAGCGATACACCAGAATCAAATAAAGCTGAAGCTGGAGAGGAGTTGACGAGAATAGTACCTGCCACTACCTCTCATGGTGCCAATCCTTCCTCTGCGGTCATCACCATAGCCTGACCATGCCCTCGAGTGCTGGTCCCCTCTGCTGAAATTCTCGCTGCCTATTCTAACTCTGGGCTTGGGCTTGAGTATGCTGCTGGAGGTTCTGCTGCTGGAATACTTGAGACTGAGACGGCAAGGGCCTCGACAATGGATACTGCTGCTGCTGGACCGGAGATGGTCCTCTCACCGAAGAGCTAGAAAGGTTGGACGATGATGAACCACCCCTATTCGGGCAAGATCCAACCCTATGGTCTGCTGCTCCACAAGCCAGACACGATCTCTGTGCCCTGCGGCACTCTGCCACTACATGGCCTGGCTTCCCACAATGAGAACATCCCACTGCGGAAGACTGCTTCTGCTTCTGCTGCTGCTGAGGGTACGTCGGGGCCGAATGCTGAACCGACGTCACTGAGAACGCCCGCCTCGGAGCTTCGATAGTCAAGGCCCTGGCTGCCGGGGCTGGTGCTGAAGACTGATTCATCTGACCGTAGGATCTCTTTCGACCTCCGGCCCTATCCACAATCCTCTCGGAGGTATACTCATGCCTCCTAGCTGCTCTCAAGACTGTATCAAAAGTCTGATGCTCAAACTGCTCAATTGCCAATAGAATCTCCAGGTGAAGCCCCTGCTGGAATCGCTAGGCTCTATCATACTCGGTTGCCACCAAGGTGGGAGAAAACCGACTGAGCCTGGAAAACTCGGTCGCATATCCATCGACCGTCCTGCCCATCTGCTTTAGATTGGTGAACCTCGTCTGTAGATCATACCGAGCTACAGCATCAAAATACTTGGTCTGGAATCTCTCTCTGAATACCTCCCAAGCAATGGGTGCTGCTAATCTAACAGCCTGAGCCGCCCACCAGCTGTGGGCAAGATCCAGCAACTGCAGGCGCACCACGGCTACCTTCTCGATCTCTAGGGTCCTGGCTGCTTCGAGAATCACTTCAGTATCCTGAAGCGAGGCATCTGCTGCGATAGCATCTTCACTACCGTCAAAGAATGGAAGGTTCAAGCGCTTGAAGCTGTTGGCCGTGCTGTTACCCTGATGACCTCCTCTAGTCAGAGCATCCGTCACTGCCTGGTACAAGGCATCTCCACGACGATCTTGAAAAGCTATTAAGGTCCTGACGAGTCCTACCAAGGTGCCATCATCAGGCTCGGCAGGCTGAACTGGCTGGACTGGTGGCTCTCCATCAGAAGGCACGACTCTGGAGGCTACTCTCGAATGCTGGACTTGATCTCCGGGTTGCCGCTGATCCACGGGAAGTGCTCTACCTTGCTGACCGGCAGGTCCAGGAACGATGTCGCTGAAGAAGACGACATGGGGAACAATAAGGAAGGACCAGGACAGATCAACGATACAAGCATATGATCAGGACAAGAATCCAGGGATTCAAAAGATACGAGCAGAGATCAAGGGCGAATACTGATTGAGACATCTATTCGGTAAACCCTCACATATCTTGATTTACAAGACCTGCATGGGCCACCACTTAAACCATGTCACGCGCCAGAACCAGAATACTGGAGAGCGGGGGCAGACATAGCCAGCTATGTATATGAAATAGATTCCATCTCGCTATACGGTCAAGGCTGTCTAGATACATGAGGGTTTACTACAAGCCAACAGTCTCCTATGGTCATGAACAAGCCTAGTGTCTCAATCACAAAAAAGTAAGTAAAAGTTACAAGATTGTATGATCATTAAATATACAATAATAAGGCGTCCCAAATATTACATATTCAGCTGATCATGAAGCTAGTCGTTACAAAATGTTAGGACTAGCAAGAGTTTAGTCATACATGATCAACCCTAGGATCTGTCAATCATGTTACAGCCCGTAGGCAGTACAATCGAGCTAAACAGGTGCTCGTCGGCTAAACGCCTCAAAATAATATGTTTACAATAGAGTGGAAGAGCAAAAAATAATCCACTCGTTGCCCTGGTTACGCCTGGTGTTCACCATCGGGCTGGAAAAGCGATAGATCCTCTAGAGTTGCTCCGAAATCTGGCCATACAAAACTAGCTGGGTCAGATCCCAGACGGAGCAAGTGCCACAAAGGAAGCTTCACTTAGGAACTAAAACCAGCAATTAGCACAGAAGATAAATAAAGTAAGAACTGGAAATAAAGAAATACATCCGGATGATATAAGACGAGATAACCATGGAACTATTCAGATAGCCAGGTTACAACCCGTAAACCAAACAAGGACCGGGATTGTAACCCTTCGTCTGAACAGAACTTGGAATTCTCACCATTTATCAGTAAAATAAATACAGGAAATCAGATCATACAGTAATTTGGAACAGAATCAGGAGAAGACTAGACATGTTATACTCCATCCAATCATTTTACGGCCAAGCAAGAATTACGGCTTGATACTTTAACTAACTAGGGTTATCACAGGCCTAGTTACTAGCAAGATGGAGTAAGAATCTTCCACAGCCACAAGCCCTGCAGACCATCCAGGTTACCCGGGTTGAAAGATTTAGAGTTGAATTCAGGTGGGTACATCATCCAGGAAACGCATGTACCCTTAGGTAGCTTGAAGGGTGCAACACATGACAGTGTGCTGGAAATGTGACCTATTCGATGGCAGCCTACAGATCCCAAGGCGTGCCCAGGTAACGGGATTGCCTGTAGCTGGAAGATCTCTTTATGACTAGTATATTAATCTAGTTATTAGCCTTAGTCCATTTCAATGGGTACTCCTGACCGTGGTACTCAGGAGTCCCCTCCTAGACATGATGCAAGACAGGACTGGATTATTTGTACAAGCACAATCGCCCATGGTGTCCGGATTAATTATACAGGTCATATCATGTCAGGTAGCCGTCGCAACATCTTATCAAGATATATCATGTCAGGTAATCATGTCAAGAGTTCTGGTTGAGAGTGCGCCACGACGGGCAACCATCAGGTCATGTCATGTTTACTTGTCACACCATGTCATGTACAATTGTTATTTCAATCATGTCAGTCACATCGTGATTTATCATGTTCAAGACAAAAGACGTAAGGACTTAAAATGGGCGTAAAAATATACAATAAAGGGGTTACAAGACATGGGCAAATAATAAAAACACAGGGCTATTGGGAGCCATGCGGCTCAGGCACATGCGGCCAGGAATGATCTCATGCGGCTGGGAAGAGAATAGCCCATGCGGCTCAATAGGGTCAGGCGCATGCGGCCAATGAGAGAATCCATGCGGCAGGAGCTCATGCGGCTGAGGGTCCAAAGCTCATGCGGCTAAGCAGAAGGAGGCATATACGGCCAGCGGTAAGAGAGGGCGCATGAGACTAAGTCAGAGCATTCATGCGGCTGGAATAAGCGGGGTCCTCATGAGGCCAGCGGGAAGGCGCATGCGACCATGCGGCTGAGATGAATTGGTCCATGCGGCTGAGACAAGAACGGAACCATGCGACTGAAAAGGGTGCGCTTATGCGGCTCACGAGGGATGCTTCGCCTATACGGCTACGGCAAGCAGGGCTTTATGCGGCTGGGGACTGAGCGAGTTATGCGGCTAGATGAGTTCGGCCCTCATGCGGCTCAAGAAGTGCAGAGTATATGCGGTTGGGGATTGAGCGAGTTATGCGGCTAGATGAGTTCGGCCCTCATGCGGCTCAAGAAGTACAGAGTATATGCGGCTGGATAGAACACTTGCCGCATAAAATATTCATACGATCAAGTCAGCACAGTTCATCTTCTCCAAAATTTCAGAGAAGAAGAACACCATGAGCGCCAAGTTCTCAAGCTCCATAACTCCATCATCCGGAGCCCAAATCCGAACTTCCATAGGTCAAAATGGGGTAGAACGAAAGCCTCTACAACATGGAACCATCAAAACTCAAAAATATGATCCGAACCAACCCAAGAAATAACCAAGCCAAGATACAAGATAAGCAAGGAATCATACAATACAGAATAAAATACATACACGTATTCCAAAATACGTAATACGGACAACATGCATTACATGGGATCCACTGCTACTCCAGCCCCTGATATGATATGTCCCAAAAATGAAATATGATCCGTCCAAAACTTACACTTGCTGAGCTTGGCATACAACTGGTTTTCTCTCAGAACCTGTAAAACTTTCCTGAGTTGATCTTCATGCTCTTCTTCACTAGCTGAGTATACGAGAATGTCGTCGAGGAACACAACGACAAATTGGTCTAAGTACGGCATAAAGATGCGGTTCATCAAATCCATAAATATTGCTGGAGCATTGGTCAAATCAAACGGCATTACTAAGAATTTTTAGTGCCCGTACTTGGACCTGAATGCCGTCTTGGAAATATCCTCTTTCCGAACTCTCACTTGATGATTCCCTGATCGAAGATCTATCTTGGAGAAAACCCTTGCTCTGCTCAACTGATCAAACAAGTCATTGATCCTTGGTAGTGGGTACTTGTTCTTTACGGTTGCCGCGTTGAGCTTTCTGTAGTCAATGTACAATCTCGATGACCTATCCTTCTTTCCTACAAGTACCACCGGTGCTGCCCATGGTGATTCGCTAACTCGAATGAACTTCTTCGCCTTCAGTTCCTCTATGTGTTGATAAACGTTGGCCTGCTCTGAATCTGCCATTCTGTAAACTCGATCTGATATCGGTTTAGTTCTAGGTGCCAATTCTATACTGAACTCAATATCCCTAACCGAGGGTAGACCTGGAAGTTCTTCGAGAAATACATCTGAAAACTCTTCTACTACCTTCGGAACTCGAACTTCTTCCATTGCCGTCACTACTCCTTCTTCTTGTTGAGTTGCCACTGATCTGACTAAGGTGAACCGCTTCATGCCTGGAATATCAAAAGATACACTCCCTCTACGACAATCTATTGTCGCATGATTGTCTTTCAGCCAGTCCATGCCTAAGATAACGTCAAAATTTCCGACAGGAAATTCTATTAACCTGGCGGGTAAGGAATGCCAGCAAACTACAATGCTACATGCTAGAATAACTCTACTAACTCCTACGAGCCCATTACCAGTGAGTATATTCAACCTCCTTGGCAATGCCTCGAATTCTATTCCTAGTCGTGTCGTAAATTATGCAGATATAAATGAGTGTGATGCTCCCGAATCGAACAATGCTACTGCGGGATTTGAGGCGATAAGAATGTTACCTGCCACAACATCTCCCGATGCCAATGCCTCTTCCAAGGATAGATTGAATGCCTGCCTACGGCCTCCTTTGTGGTTCCCATGCTAAGGCCTAGCCTGGTGTTGCTGCTGGCCCCTGCCTTGGTGATGCTGGGGTGGTGTAATTCTCCAGTCCCAAAATACATAGGACTAGAACGTAATCATGCCAGCTGTAAATATACGAAGTATATGGACCGTCGTATGTATACATAAGCTATAAAATGCAGTAACCAAGATACTAAATCTCATCCACAAAGATAAATAATGATATAAAAGCAACTTTGAATTTTTCATGTATACAATCGTTAGACGGAGACAAATCAACTACCAACTATGAAAAGAAATACATAATAAAAAAAAGTTTGGCAAGTGAAGCGAAGACGATCAAAGTGCAATCATCCTCGAAGAAATAGTGACAATCATGACCACGGCTAGAACACCTGCGAAAGACAAGAGCACACACACCTGACGAGATAACCAAGCCCTCAGAGGGACGTAACAAGATACAATAAACATGCCATATAAATACTGAATATAAAATATGTCATAATCAAAGAAAGTGACAAGACACAAATAAGGTAACCTAACCGTACTAAAGTGAACATGCAGTTAAGAACAAACCTTTCGTCGCATGAGCCCTGGCTGTAAATGGGATCTGGTATAGTCCCCACTTGGACACCAGTGACCACAGCGCATGACGTTCAAAAATGATAGTGGCAAACCTGAGGGGCTAAACATACCCGTATCTCCAGCGGAGCTTCCGGGTTACAAAAGAAGTGCATACGAAGTCCATACGACAAGGAAATGTTCTTCCCTTCCAATGTACCAATCATGTCGCATCCACGACCAAGTAACACTACTAACCGTCAAGTCTTCTAATATACAGCTATTGACAGTTAGACCTAACGCATGCGCATGGGTGATCAGCCAACACACAAGAACCTCTACATGCTACTCATCTCACACATCCTCGTGGTACAACTGTGTCAAGGTATATGCAATACACTACAATCGGTAGTCTCTTAACTCTAAGTCCATATGCAATCAAAGGATAATAGCAAAGTACATCTAATATCACTGTGCATACAGTAAATCAAGAACTGTAAGAACTAAAAATAAATGAACAGTGATATGTAATAAAATACAAACTGAATATAAACAGTATAATGGCAAGGTATCTTGCTTGGTGGATCGCCTGATGTGGTGCGATACTCTGACAAGCCATGAATGTCCAATAGCGATGATCAATGTGCAGAGGTCCAAAGTCGCGAGGAAATATGAAAGAGGATCAGTCAAAATCAAGAATATTGAGGGAATTTGTGTGAAGAATACGTATACTACTTCTTAGAAAAATACGTATAATACTTGGAAACCATGTTTACTAGTAAAAATAATTTTAGGAAAACATTTGAAAAGCAAAAAATGGTTTGGACTAAAACTCTTCGTGTGTCAAAACAAATTCTTTTAGGTAGAAAACTATCTTTTGCTAAAACAAATTTTAATATATTTGATAATTTCTAAAATAATACAAATATTAATAACACAACACTAAATAATTTTATTTATTAATAATAAGATCTAATGATACTAATACCCATATCATAAGAGTAGTAATTAGATATATATTTTATTTTTACTTTTACAACAGTATGAATAATACTACTGTCATTATTATAACAAAACAACTGATAAAATAAACAAAATAAAAAAACAAATATAATAATAAACGTACTGTTATCATTATAACAAAACAATTAAAAAGAAAAGAAAAAATAAATAATTAAAACACAATAATAATAATAATAATAATAATAATAATTGTACTGCTTTTCTCTTAATAAAGAAAGAGAATTAGAAGGAGAGAGAGATGAGAGCGGGAGGAGAAGGGGGTCTGGGCGATCGGGACTCACCGTCGGCGGAGGGGCGCGTCGGCGCCGGGCGGAGACTGGCGTCGGGAACCGACGGACAGGGCGCGGTGGTTCGCAGCTGCGCGCTTGGGGCACGGCGGTTCCTGTCGGAGTGGGGCGACGGCAGCGAGAAGTCGGAGGCGGCGCAATTATGGGCGGTGGTCGGCGGTGGCCCACGCGCGGGTGGCGCCGAGGTTTGGGCGGCACACTGGATGCGACGCGGTGGCGCCAGGGTTAGGGCGGCGCACTGGACGCAGTGCGGTGGCGGCTCGGCTCGCTCGGGTCGGAGCGGGTCGCTCGGTGGTGATGCGACGGTGGATCGGCGGCTTCGGGCGCGGCAGTTGTCTTGAGCGGTGGCGCCGTGGCGTGCCTGTCGGTTTCTGGACGGAGACGGGGCTGACCAGAGCTATTGGGGACGGTGATGCACGGAGGTGCCAGGGCGGCGCCGGTGCGGGTTCGCCGGGACACGACGCTGTCGCTGGGCGGAGATGGCCGATCTAGGTCGCGACGATGGATCTATGGCACGTCGGGCCGGAGTGGCGGAGGCGAGTCGGTATGGGTCCCTTTCCCTTTCTATCTCTCTGATGGTTTTGGTGGTTCCTATGGTGGTTTCGGTGACGGGGTGGTGGTGCTTGGTGGTCGGGGGTGTTGGCGGAGTGGCGGAGGATGTTGCAGGCTGTGCGGTGGTGGCGTAGAGGTGATTTGGGGAGGACAGGGTGGTGGCGTAGGAGTTGGATGGAAGTTGCTGGGTGGTGTAGAAGCATGGAAATTTAGAACCAGAAATCCTATGCGCCTAACACTACATGCGTCAGGAGGCTTGGATGAAGTACTTGGCACAACAAACAGCAAAAGCATAGACATTAAAAGAAGATTTTTATTTCATATAAAAGCCTATTACATGTCTAAAAAAGCCTGTACAAAGGAGAACTTCTACAAAAAGAAAAGACCCTAAGTTTACAGCCAGGCGCAGCAACCACCATGCGCTCTCAAACAGGCGTATCTCGCCATGCGCTCTCAAACAGGCGCATCTCTCCATGCGCTCCCAGCTAGGCACATTCCTTCAGCAGCTCAGTTACGTACATTCCTTCAGCGGCTCAGTTATGTGCATCCCTTCAGCGGCTCAGTTATGTACATCCCTTCAGTGGCTCAGTTATGTGCCGCCCTTTCAGTCAGGCACATCATAAAGTCTCCGTATATGCGCCATCAAATGCTTCGACTAATGAAGCATTTATTGAGCAGAACGAGGGTGGACAATCAACCCTCTAGCTGGAGGAAGAGCTCTCCAAACCAAGGAAGAGGAGAGCACCGCAATTGACCCGTGGTTATAGGAGCAACTTCCAATCCAACCAGAATGGGCAACACCCACTCAGCATGAGGAGGAGCTCTCCCAAAGCCCAAGGAAGATGATCGAAGCACCGCAATTTCGATCTGTGGCTCTTCCAGCATAACGAAGACGGGGCTCGAGCATCCCGATCTTTGGATGCAACAGACACCTTCCGCCTACTTCTGAAGCCCTCAACTCCGACTTTTGGATGTAACAGTCACCTTCAAGTGCATCAATGAAGACAATGCATCGCATCTTTACCCTAGGGGGCATCTCGTCAACAGAATGTCCTCAAGCAAACAAGTTCATTTCAGGAGGACGTGAGAGAACGAGAAGCAAACTCTCTCCATGCCACTATTTATAGGCCAGGCAAATCAAACCCATGCGTCCAGTGGCTGGCTTTCCGAATCCCGTGCAATGAATTTGCATTAATGGTGATGAACCTGACGCTTCGGATTCAGCCAAGTCAAAATGGCTATTTAAAGCACTCGAAGAACCTAACAGCCAGACCAATAAAAACGTGTCTTGCAATACGGAAGCGCCGGTCAGACCGCGCATCATATATATGCGTCCATCAGCACCAAGCGCCTTATAAGCATGCGCCCCTATGCGTCCCCATACGCCTAGTCGAACGTAAATCGATGTGCCCACTCAAACATCCATCACCTGTCAAGAATATTAAATGCTGAAGTCTGACAGAGTTGGCAGCATGTCCCCCGAGGACTGAACAGTTGACAGCTTTTTCAGAAGACGAAGCATCGCTGACGTCAGCATCATCATTACTTTCCTCCGGCGGTTACAAGCTACGTGGCCGCCCAACCATTTTGCATGCGCCTCCGCAGCCATGCGCCCAAATCTCTGCATGCGCCTCAAAAGCCATGCACCTCAGATTTTTCTCTGATCCCTAAAGACAGAAGTCAAGTCACTACTGAATCCCCGCATGCGCCTCAAAAGCCATGCGCCCAGACTGGTTCGTGACTCCTAAAGGTTACAAGCCAAAGTCTCCTCATGCGTCCAATCCCAGGCGCATCCTATCTGATCACTCTCCACCAAATCCGAGATCTTTGAGCCGTGGACCTACGACACGTGTCCTTTAACTCGATTCAGCCTATAAAGGGGTGCTAATTACCCAAGATCTCAGCAACTGAAAGATCCTCTCCATTGCTACGTGTTAGCTCGGTCGCAACCCACAAAGGCAACAGGAAGGATTCAACTCCTCAATCAGAGCACATCGCCCATACGCCTCCATCAACAATCACCACGTGGCATCCCCACAAACAGGCGTATCCTACTTATGCGCGTATGAGCAGCCAGCCTGCAGACTATAAATAGAAGGATCATTTCCTTCTTCCAGACGGACAGATATATCTACGAATACTCCTACGAATACACACAGAGAGGCAGATACAGACACTCAACGTCTTCTTTCTCTCTGCAAACTCCGGCACCCAGAGCAACTTAGATCTTCAGAGAACCGAGAACGTCGTCAGATTGTCAATGGAGTCAACGCATTACCACTCGCTCCATCGGCACAAAGGACCCAGATAAACAAAAGTGTACTCCTAGGACTACGTCTAAGTCCTACATTATAACATTGTTCTGTTTGTAATTGAAATTTGCAATCAAAAAATTTTAATGGCAAACAAGCTGGCGACTCTACTGGGGACCTCTTTCTCCTCTACCGAGAAAGCTGTGTCGTAATCTGACGATGTGAAGGTGGGCTCCTCCCACAAGATGCTGGTCGTACGCCTCAATCAACAGGCATATGAGGAGTTTATCTCTGAAGGCAGTACGAGTCCTTCGAAGCGGCTATCGAAGCCGAAGAAGACTTGCCAGGTCTGGGTGTGCAAGGTCGACGCCTCTGGCACCATCACCGAAGGGGATGCGCGATGCAGCCTACCCTTCCTGATGACGTCCTCAGCAGCCAAGATGTGCCCACCGGTACTGTACATCTCTCGGGAAAACGTACGGCTGACCACATTCCTCAGCCATCTCCCTCTCAAGCGAAGAAGATGCGTCGACGGAGCAGGGGCGCAGCCAATGCCCCGCGCATCACCTCTGATGCGCCACAAAAGGTCTCTGTCTTTGACAGACTCACTCGCTGTAGTGGCGAGGAGAATTTGGACTCTGAGTACTATGCACCCCAGCGGGCTGGTATGAAGAAGTCCAAGGCAGCACGGGCCATGCGCCTCAAACGTGCTATGCCGGCAGCAAACCAGAAGCATGTGCTCACAATCATGCGCGCTGCTGATGGTAAGCTGTATAAGGTCAACTCCGGTGCTTCTGTGCCGAAAATGAGTCGACCTTCAAAGTCCTTGTCTCACTTGGGTGCATCTGTTGCATTCGCAACCAAGTTGTCACGCCCCAGAACCTGAATACGGAAGAGCGGGGGAATGACTCAGCCAGCTACGTATTACGGGTAAATGAATATCGTATAATACGATCAATGCTGTCTAAAAGACGAGGGGGTGTATACTACATGAAAGTCTCACTATGGTCACTTCACATCTATTGTCTCAATCCTTCAAGCAAGAAACAGTAATAGAGAACATTTGAGATAAAGCAATAAGGCATCCCAAACGCTCAGTCAAAATGTTCTTGAGATCTGGCTTTATAAAACATAGCCAGATGATGTAGTAAAGTATACACAATTGTTTATCAGCTGCAGCCTGATTTAGTTACAATTATGCAAAAGTAAGTGCAAGACAATCCGACTAACATGTCGGTGCCAAACGACAAAGTATAAAGTAAATAACAAAATGAACGGAGAAGTAAAGAACCCACTCGAGTCCTCCTGCGATCATTCCTCTAGTATTGACCATCTTGGAGGTGGAAGTAAGCTGAGCCCTCGGGGACTGGCTCTAAATCTGGCCATACAAAACCAGAGAGGTTAGACCTCTAATAGCAAGTACCGCAAGGAAGCACGATATGAGAAACTGGAACCAGTAATAAAAAAATATGATAAGTAGATCTTTGCTTGCCGCTGGGATTCGCATAACATCACGATACTTCGAACCAACCTCTCATCCAAACAAGGACAGAAGTTGGCCCGTCATGTCCTGACATTCTGATCATCTCAGTTAGTTAACAGAGTAGATACAGTACACAAACAAATCAATTTAAACGGCCATGCAACTACTACGGCTTGTTACTGTGAGTTCCAAGTTATCCTGGGAATATGCAATAAGGATTCCTCAGTTCTTACTATGTGCAAGCAAGGCTAGTCTATCCAGTCAATCAATTGTGCCAATCATGAATTAGACGAGTCCCAGCGGAACGCCCGTCAATAATATATAATATATAATAAATAATATAAGCAGATACCACTCCCTGTCTATGTGGCAGATTTACAGTATCTGTGGGAACCAGCCGGCCTGTCGGGCACTTAATAGTCCCAATGAGGGCTGCCATGTAAGAACTCGGGAATCCATTATCTCCATGCAATCATTATTTTATTTAACTTAGTAGTCTCTACATTGAGTGAAATCCCATACTGTGGATCATGGTCATTCAGAATGAGTACTTTCGTACAAGTACAAGTACGATATGGCCAAATCTACAATGATACCCGTGCGGTTAGGTTGTAGGTCTTACATAGCGTAATGCAACAATCAAAACTAACCACGAAATAATCATGCCTTGACCATCAAGTACACATGCTGCTTTTGTAGAAAATAAATAAATAAATTGAAGCCTGTATGTGTGCCTGTATGATAATATTCGGGATCGGACAATCGATTATAATAGTTCATAGTTAATATGAACGTGTCTCATTCATTCAATTCAATAAGACGACTGGCCAGTCTCTTAGTTCCAATTAGGAACGCATGATCAATTATTAGTCAAGGTCACAATCAATGTTAGTTAATGCCAATATAACAATCAATGTTAATTAATGTCAACTCGGGACAGAATCAGCCAAAAGATATTATGGGCTAGAGTTTATGCGACTGGGAAAATAAAAGCTCATGCGGCCAGGATTTGCTCATGCGGCCAGAATTTTCTCATGCGGCCAGAAATTGCTCATGCGGCCAGAATTTGCTCATGCGGCCAAAAATTGCTCATGCGGCCAGAATTTTTTCATGCGGCCAGAATTTGCTCGTGCGGCCAGAATTTGTTCATGCGGCCAGAAATTGCTTATGCGGCCAGAATTTGCTCATGCGGCCAAAAATTGCTCATGCGGCCAAAAAATGCTCATGTGGCCAGAATTTGCTCATGCGGCCAGAAATTGCTCATGCGGCCAGAAATTGGCTGGCAGATGAACATAGAAATGACTAAAAATACTTTTGGCCATAACTTCCTCAAATTAAGTCGAAATCTAACTTTTCAAAAGCCAAACTTTGGTAGAATTGAATTCTCTACAACATGGAACCACTTATTTTCTAAAACAACAAAGTTTGATAGATCAAAACCACAAAATCCATACAAAAAATCAAAACTTAAAACTTAGATCTACACCCAACCATCCATGGAAATCAAGAACTTCAAGACCTAAACTTGTAGAGGAAGAGAAGATAAATAACATAGACTAAAAATAAATAGGGATGCATGAAATCCCTCATGGTGTACAAGATGTACTTGCCTCTCTAAATGGGTTGGTGGGAGAGTAATGAAGGATGAAGAAGGAGAAGTAAATGTGAGTAATGAAGAGAGAGAAAGGGTTTTGGGACTTTAAATGAAGGAGTAGTGGTAGGTGGGGAGTTGGGTTCATGTTGAACCATCAAGGCCAAAAAATAAACCAACTCGGGCCGAACCCAAAAGCAAAGCAGAAAGTAAAATGCAGAAAGTAAAATGCAAAAAAATAATTAACGTGAAATTAAAGGAATTAAAATACAGAACAATATATGATAAATATTATATTAATACATTTAAGCAGTACATGCATTTAAAATACGTATTCTGGGAACAGAAAGTGACATCTCTACCCTCCTTAGAAAAATTTTGTCCTCAAAATTTCAAATCCAAGCAGGATAAAAACTTCAGAGCTAAACTAATCCAAGTACAAACAATTTGAGTAAGCAATCATTTTATAATGTCAACAACAAGTAACATATCTATGTTTAACTATCGATGACACCAAGCAATTCTACTCATAAGGTGACAAGCATGAGGAGTTACGACAATCGAGGTATACAGAAAGAGATATACCTTGTGGGTCAAACATGTGCGGATACCGTGATCGGATATCATCCTCACGTTTCCACGTTGACTCCTCTAAAAAGTGATGACCCCAAGCAACCCAGACAAGGCTAATTATTCGGTTCTTGAGTATCTTCTCTCTTCGGTCCAAAATAGACACCGACTGCTCCTCGTAAGATAAGTTGGTACCAACAACCAGCTCAGAATGATCAAGGATATGGCTTGGGTCCGATACATACCTACATAACTGAGATACATGAAACACGTCATGCACCTCTCGTAACGAAGGTGGAAGGGATAAACGATAAGCAACATCGCCTATCATATCAAGGATAGCAAATGGGCCCACGTATCGCAGACTCAACTTCCCACGAACGCCAAATCTAATGACCCCACGGGGAGGTGAGATCCGCAAGAACACGTGATCCCCAACAGAAAACTCTAGCGACCTACGATGCTGGTCCGTCCAATGACGATGCTGATCCTGCGCAACTCGAAGTCGCTCTCTAATTCCCTTATTTACTTCAACGGTATGGACAATCATTTCTGGGCCTAGCATATTCCTCTCTCCGATATCATCCCATGATAGTGGCGACCTACACTTCTTACTATATAGTGCTTCAAATGGCGCCATCTGGATACTGGCTTGATAACTGTTGTTATATAAAAACTCAACTAAGTGCAGGTGGCTCTTCCAAGATCCTCCAAAATCTAGGGTGCAAGCGCGCAACATATCTTCTAAAGTCTGAATTATTCTTTCTGATTGTCCGTCGGTCTGGGGATGGTAAGCTATTCTAAATCTTAACTTGGTGCCCAGACTATGATATAGACACTTCCAAAAATGTGATATAAAACGGGTATCTCTGTCTGACACAATACTGACAGGAACTTCTTGCTGCCTGACTATCTGTTGCATATACAACTCTGCCAACTTTTTTGTAGATTGCCCTACTATGAAAGGAAAAAAAGTGTGCTAACTTTGTAAATCGGTCCACTATTACCCAGATAGCATCTTTACCACTTGGCGATCTCGGTAAATCGATCACAAAGTCCATTGTAATATATTCCCATTTCCATTCCAGAATAGGAAGCGGTTGCAATAACCCAGCTGGCCTCTGCTGTTCTGCCTTCACTTGCTAACATACCAAGCAACGGGAAATAAATCTAGCTATCTCCCTCTTCATTCCGTTCCACCAGAAGTGCTGCTTGATATCTTGGTACATCTTGGTCCCACCAGGGGTATAGAATATGAAAACTGTGAGCTTCTGCCATAACCTTCTGTCTAATATCTCCAATAGGCACACATAGACGTGATCCAAACCTAAGTGTACCATCTTCATGAATTCTCATCTCCTTCCTGAGTCCTGACTCACATTCTGCCCTAAGCTTCTGAATCCTTGGGTCCTGTGCCTGAGCTGCCTTGATCCTGTCTACCAAGTCGGATTGAACTTGTAGACTTGCCAGAATTCCTACATCACTAGGAAGTATAACCTCGATGCCCATCTCCTGAAGGTCTTCTAAGATATGCTTCTGGGTTGTCAACATAAATGCGCCGCCTCTCCTGCTAAGAGTATCTGCTACCACATTAGCCTTGCCTGGATGATACTGAAGCTCCATGTCGTAATGCTTGATCAACTCCAACCATCTTCTCTGTCTCATGTTCAGCTCCTTCTGAGTAAAGATGTACTTCAGACTTTTATGGTCTGTGTACATGTCCACTCGGTCACTATATAAGTAATGTCTCTATAGCTTCAAAGCAAATACTACTGCTGCCAACTCCAAGTCATGAGTTGGATAATTCTTTTCGTGGTCTCGAAGTTGCCTAGATGCATATGCTATCACCTTTCCATGTTGCATTAGGACGCACCCAAGTCCTTTTTCTGACGCATCACAATATACTGTAAAACCTCCGGGTCAAACTGGCAATGTAAGAATAGGTGCTGATATCAACTTCTGCTTTAGATTCTCAAATGATGCCTGGCATTCTGCCGACCAGACGAATGGTACATCCTTCCGTGTCAAGCGGGTCATAGGTGCTGAAAGCCTTACAAAGTCTGATACGAACCTTTTGTAATATCCTGTCAATCCCAAAAAACTCCGCACATCAGCTACGGTCTTGGGTACTGGCCAACTCTCTACCGCTTCTACCTTCTTGGAATCTACTGCTACTCCAGCTCCTGATATGATGTGACCCAAAAATAAAATCTGATCCGACCAAAACTCACACTTGCTGAGCTTGGCATATAACTGGTTCTCTCTCAGAACCTGTAACACTTTCCTGAGGTGGTCTTCATGCTCCTCTTCACTGGCAGAGTATACGAGAATGTCATCAAGAAACACAACGACAAACTTATCTAAGTATGGCATAAAGATGCAGTTCATCAAATCCATAAATATTGCTGGAGCATTGGTCAAACCAAACGGCATTACTAAGAATTCATAATGCCCATACTTCGACCTGAATGCTGTCTTGGGAATATCCTCATTCCGAACCCTCACTTGATGATACCCTGAACGAAGATCTATCTTGGAGAAAACTCTAGCTTTGCTCAACTGATCAAACAAGTCGTCGATCCTGGGTAGTGGGTACTTGTTCTTTACTGTCGCCGCGTTAAGCTTCCTGTAATCAATGCACAATCTGGATGACCCATCCTTCTTCCCCATAAGTACCACTGGTACTGCCCATGGTGATATACTAGCTTGGATGAACTTCTCCTTCAGTTCCTCTATGTGCTGATATACCTTGGCCTACTCTGAATCCGCCATTCTGTAAACTTGATCTGATATCGGTTTAGTTCCAGGTGCCAATTCTATACTGAACTCAATATCTCTAACCGGTGGTAGACCTGAAAGTTCTTCAGGAAATACGTCTAGAAACTCATCAACTACCTTCAGAACTTGGACTTCTTCCATTGCTGTTACTACTCCCTGCTCTTGTTGAGTTGCCACTGATCTGACTAAGGTGAACCGCTTCATGCCTGGAATATCAAAAGATACACTCCCTCTACGACAATCTATTGTCGTATGACTGTCTTTCCGCTAGTCCATGTCTAAGATAACGTCGAAATTTCTAACAGGAAATTCTATCAACTGGGCGGGTAAGGAATGCCAGCAAACTACAATGTTATATGCTAGAATAACTCTACTAACTCCTACGAGCCCATTACCAGTGAGTATATTTAACCTTCCTGGTAATGCCTCGAATTCCATTCCTAGCCATGTTACAAATTGTGCAGATATAAATGAGTGTAATGCTCCGGAATCAAACAATGCTACTGTGGGATATGAGGCGACGAAAATGTTATCTGCCACAACATCTTCCGATGCTAATGCCTCCTCCAAGGATAGAGTGAATGCCTGCCCTCGACCTCCTTGTTGGTTCCCATGTTGCGGCCTAGCTTGGTGCTACTGCTGGCCTCTGCCTTGATGATGCTGGGGTGGTCTATGCTGGTGTTGCTGCATCGGCGATCCCTGCTGCCGAAATATCTGAGCCTGTGTCATGAACGGGCGCTGTGCCAACGGTCTCACTGCAACCGCTGGTCCTCGATACTGGCCTGCCCCTGGTGCTGGCAGAGCAGGAAATTGTTGTACTGGTCCTTCTGACCTCGAATTCATGTTACAGGTGGTAACCCAATGATCTGGGCTTCTACATATCAAATACTGCCCGTTCAATGTCCGACACACATCTCTAGTGTGCCCTACCTTTCCACAATAAGTGCAGCCCGTTGGGGGTTGCTGATTCTTCCTCTGTTGCTGTTGCTGCTGCCTGGGTGGTGGTGCTGGCCCTCGCATTGGCACATCGTGAATGCAAATGCCAAGGGATGGTGCTGTTGTTCGGGGCGCTGTTCCCCCTCCTCCTTCAATCTGACTGTAGGATCTCTTTTGACCTCCAGTCCTAGCTGTGATCCTCTGAATGGTGATCTCATGCCTTCGGGTTGTCGTCAATACTTCATCAAAAGTTTGGTAGTTGTGCCCTTCTATCAATTGCAAGAGCTCAAGATGAAACCCTTGCTGCAACCTCATAGCCCTCTGGCTCTCCGTTGCTACCATCTCTGGGGTGAACTTGCTCAATCTGTAGAACTCCGCTGCATAGGCATCTACCGTCTTGTCGACCTGCCTAAGGTTGATAAACTTCTGTTGTAGCTCAAACTGTGCCACAACTTCATAGTACTTCGTCTTAAATCTTACGATAAAATCGTCCCAAGCAACAGGACGTCTGATGCCTACTTCTTCTGATTCCCACCAATCACGTGCGAGATCCTGAAGTAACAACTTCACTTGATCCACACGTTCTTCTGCCGGCACCTTAGATGCTGTCAGAATAGCCTCAATATCCTTAAGCCACACATCTGCTAAGATGGCATCTTCCGTGCCCTCGAAACGGCGGGGGTTATACTTACAAAATCTGGTTGATGCTCCTGAATCTGTCCTCGTCCCTCTTTCCAAAGCCGTCTGCAATCCTTGGTTGAGTAGTACATTCTGCTCTTGTAACTGAGCATGCATGCGCTGCTGGGCTAACATCTGGTGTTGCTGAGTAGCCATCATCCCTCTCATGATCTCCAGAAGGGCCGGTGTGTCCACTTCCACTGGGGTAGGTGGAACAATGGGCGGTGTAGGAACCTCCGGATACTGCAGTCCGGCTGCTGGTTCTACTATCACTTTTTCTTGGATAGTCTCTTGAGGTAGTATTGGCCCTTGTAGCTGACCAACCGGGTCATGTTGTTCATATTGCCCTTGTTGTTGCTGTCCAGTTCTGACAGATGCAGATAAAGTGCCCCTAAAAAAAGGGACAAGAGAGCAATCAAACGATCGGACATGAAGGATCAATGAAGCTGAAGGATACGAGAATGTCAAGCTAGGGTTGAGAACAACGAATCAAGAGATCAAGGAAGAACATGTGTGATTGAGACATCCTATAAATCAAAATACCCCACAAGTCTGAAATCAGACCTGCATGGGCCACCACTAAAATCTTGTCATGCCCCAGAACTAGAATACTGGAGAACGGAAGAATGATTCAGCCAGCTACGTACGAGTAGATGAATACCGTATAATACGATCAATGCTGTCTAAAAGACGAGGGGGTGCATACTACATGAAAGTCTCACTATGGTCACTTCACATCTATTGTCTCAATCTTTCAAGCAAGAAAAAGTAATAGAGAACATGTGAGATAAAGCAGTAAGGCATCCCAAACGCTCAGTCAAAATGTTCTTGAGATCTGGCTTTACAAAACATAGCCAGATGATGTAGTAAAGTATACACAATTGTTTATCAGCTGCAGCCTGACTTAGTTACAATTATGCAAAAGTAAGTACAAGACAATTCGACTAATATGTCGGTGCCAAACGGCAAAGTATAAAGTAAATAATGTCACGATCCGCACCCTAGAGTAAGGGCACGAGAACGTAACAACGCCCAGCCTACGCCGCAGTGTCGGCGGTAGAACGCTGTCCTAGGTCAATCATCTAACAATATAAAGGTACCTGTACAGTATATGCACTCCGAATGGAGGTGGCATAGCAATATACAGTCTCAATCACATCTAAAGCAGAATAAAAGATAGGAAGATAGATAGATAAATACTGGAATGGAGAAAAAAACACATAAATACAACCAGAGAGTCTAAGTGTCTACTGACATAACAAATCAGAACATCCAGCTCAATACAAGACTCTAGTACTAAAATGAAAGAATATATACAATCTAGATCTCAAATGACAGAAATAGAAAACCTAGACTAGGGAGCCTCAAACTCTAAACTAGGGGATCAGGCTGGAAATCTGGGTCACACATGGCATCTACAGCTGCCCCATAGTAGGTGTCTATGCAGGCCTCCTCCTCATCCTCTGTAATATTTTCAACAGGTCCAGTCAGGACGGAAGCGAGCACAAAACATCTCACGCAGTTCATAACGAGTTAGGAAATATAAAGCATGCAATAGAGTAAAGTACATGAAATGCTGAAAGAAGAAGATATATGAAAAACAGTAGAGATTTGATAACAAAAAATATCTAAATATGATAAGTAAGACTGTAAGGAACATGTGATTTTAGAGCACAATATGGTTATGTAAACGGGTTAGGTTATACAATAAAATGGGACTCCTTTGTACGTGGGTGTACAATGGACATATACAATTTCTTATACAATACGATTGATCACATAACCATTTCTACTCCCCCTCCCCAATCAATACACAAGGATCCAATTCAGTTACGTTACCTTATACAATGACTTGTACAATGGCTTGTACAATGGCTTGTACAATAGCTCAATATGATACTGAGAGTACAATATGCACAATGAGTGTACAATGATAAGGGTATTCAATAAATACAACATGTAAGTGAAACGCACATCACAATATGTACTTAGTGAATACAAGGAGATAACATCTCAGAAGAAGATCCATATAGTACCAATCCGTGATAAAGATCGTGTTAGCATCAAGTACAGTAATCTAGAGCAAGAATATAAATCCATACAAGTATGAAATGGTCAGAGAATGTACTCGCCTGTAACTGAGTGTCCAATATGAAAAGTACCGTCCAAGGAGTGGTGTCTGGCTCCTAATCAGAACAGCACAAGTCACAACAAGTCCAGAATAGTAAAATGGAGTTCTACTATGCATTCTATATGATTCTAGGTCAATCTAGGCCAAAGTCAACTCTTGGTCAACTCTGGTCAACCCTAGAAGTCAAACTAGGTCAACCAAGTCTAATTAAGTCTAAACTAGGCTATTCAAATCTATACTAGCTAGCAAAACCCCTAACAAGGCTAGGCAAGCCTATACTAGCTATATCACAATGTAGCTTAGCTAATTCTAGAATTCCTTAGTAAGTTACAACCTCACTATTTCACCCATAGCTTAGCACCACAATATTACACTACACAATCTAGGCTAATTGCAACTCCTACATCATTAGCTAACAAGGAAGTATATATATATATATATATATATATATATATATATATATATATATATATATATATATATATATATATATATATATATACACTCATACAATTTCCTACATATATATTGTATATGCCTAAACATGCAAGGCTAGAAATATAGAGAAAAAGAGAGAGAGAGCTAGTGTGTATTGAAACATGAGTGTGTACGGTAGGGCAATACAAGGAGAGGCTATGTGTGTGTAATATGACCTAGTGTATAGGTGTCCTGTGTGTACAGGAATACCAACAGTAAGAAGGAAAGTGTGTGTGGTGTATGTGTACAGACAGTGCAATGCAGGAGTCAACAGTAAATGAGAAAAGAAGTGTAACAGTGAACAAAAATCTGGAAATAGTGCAAGTGTATTAACAGTGAGTGTGTGTGCTCTGTTTGCAGGAAAATACATCAATGAAGAGTGTGTAAACATGACAGTGAGCATCATAAGACAGGAAAGCATGGCCTATTCTCAGGTTTACAAAACTGGAATCAAACTCAGATAGGAAGAAAGGAAAGAAAACCAATTCATGTCCTTCTAAATCTCAGTTTTCAATAACTTAATAGTCCTCATAATTTCCATATTTCAGTTAAACTTAACAGTGAACAAACTCCAGATTTAAATAGGAAACTGCAATGTAGTGTTGACAGTAAAATGAAGACAAGGTAAGGAGTTAACTAGTGTAACACAGTGGCAGTGTCAATTCTACTTTGGTTCAATGAACTGTACATCCAATATCTCAAAACCAACACCTTAGTCTATCATAATCCTAGTTTCAAAATTTTAGAACAGCCATGCCACATTGCATTTAAACTCACTTAGATAGCCCAAGTGTTTTCAGTTACACCCAACAATTTCAGATTTGCAATTCAGACAATTTAGTTAAAATCAAGAATCTAGTTGAAGAACATGAATCAGTAAACTAGTTCATAACTCATCAATTAACACCAACTTAAACCATAGCAAGATAATATGTAAGAGAATTATAATTAGGTCCTATCCTCAGTAATTAACATCAATACTAGGGGTTAAATCATTAGACAATATCAAATTTGAAAACTAGAATTTGACAGGAATGAGTATCAGTTATCAGAACATTGATTTTTAAATGAGGATCGAATAGCAAATTAATTAATCATGAATCTAATGATTGGAAAAATGAATACAACCCTCGTGCACAATCCCATACATCATCTCGTGTCACCCATAGCCTGACACGGTGTGTCCATAGCAAGAAATCACAAAGTGATACACATACAGTGCACTGACAGTGCACATTGTGCTGTGTCCTCGTGCACGTGTGCACGAGTCTCGTGTACACAACAGAGGTCAACCCAAGACTCGTGTTCATTAACATAGGTTCACTACCTATAGGGCTATCCACAGGACACCCTGCACCGCCGTGTCGTGTCGCACAGGCGTGTCCACACACACGTATCAGAAACAAAGAACTACACTGTACAGAACAGTGAGAAACCCGTGCGTCGAGGATTTCTCACTCGATACGCCACGTGGGCCCACAAAACTTGACACATTGCGTGTCAGTGGGTGCCCCGAGGCTCCCACAAAATTTCGTGTCCAGCAAGTTCGTGTCGTGTCCAGGAAATTGCCCGATAGGCAGGGCATTCCTGTAGCCGCGCACGCGTGTGTGCGCGCGTGTATCCACACCACCAAAATGACACAGGACGACACGAAAACCAAGACACAAAGACAGGAATCAAAATACCAGATCTAAACTATCAATCCTATAAAAAAACAATGAATAAATTCGATCGAAATGCCCTTTGAGGCATTTCGTCAAACACCTAGTCCTACTACTGATACGTGTCCAGAACGGACACGAATCCTCCGACACTCGACTCGAAACCTATCCAGACCTTAAGGGGACCCTTAGGGCTTCCTATACATGAAGACTAAATGAAATTTCATAGAGATTTGAAGAATTTACCTCTTGTTGAACTTTCAATGGAAAGGTCTCCTTTCTAGCTCCTTGCTTGGTATTCCAATCAATTCTAATCAACTCCAAACTGAACCAAATCACCCATAACAGCAAGAAGAACAGTATTAGAAACTAATGCAACTAATTTGGGGATTTTAGGACCTATAATGGATTTATGATGAATTTATTTAGATAAGAACTCACCTCCTTGAAAATAGGGCTCTTCCTAAAGAAAAGAGGCAACCCTAGATTTGGGAGGGGTTTTATATGGTGGGAATCCTTAGGTAGAGGGGTATGGCCGGCCACTAAGGCTTGGGGTTAGGGTTTTGTCAAACTATTGGGCCTTGGGCCAAGTTACAAAGGCTAATGTAGATTAAACTTAATCAAGGTTCTAAAACCATAAGTCATGACTTGTGACTTCCTAATCCTATTGCTAAAATGACTTAAACCAAGTGCTAGGCTAGGTTAGACTAGAGTCACTTGACCTAACCATGACCCACTAACTAGGGTTAACTTCTAGGTAGGTCTACAAAGTCAACACTAGTCAAAAGTCCACCTAGTTCAAACTATCTCAAATAATTCCTAAAAATTCTCATAAATTCAATAAATTCTAAAAATTTAAATAATAATTAATAATCCCAAATAATTCTTAAAATTACAAAAAATTGGCTAAAATACCCCTCAGTCTGGAAATGAACACTAGCAAGACACCAAATCATAAGTCATGAATTTAAATAGTTTAAAAATAATTAAATATCACTAAAAATCATAACATGAAATAAATACCATTAAATAATAATTATAATTACAAAATTTCAAAATTACCCGCTTTTGGAAAATTGGGTGTTACAATCCTACCCACCTTAGAAAAATTTCGTCCTCGAAATTAAAATGGCAGTAGTCCTTCTAGGTCAAACACCCCACAATCAGAGTCTCAAACATACCGTCAGATAATCATATGCGTCTGTCCAAAACCATGATACTCAGAATCTCTGTCATGCCAGTGAGCAAGGCTACGATAATCATAGAGTCCTCAACTATGGTACATACCACTAGAACTATGGTATTTAAAATTTTTGCATTGCCGCGCGCTTGGCAGCGAAAACCTTAAATTCCCACACCCGAGAAATACGTCCATAGTCCGACTATATGTCCACACTATGCCTGCTAGCATGACCCTAGAGGATTCTAAAATCTCATAATTGAGGCGACCTAGCCCATACGACTTATCTCAGAAGAAAATTAAATCATAATACAAAAATAACAAGACAGAATTGATCAATCAACGAGGAACAGAGAGAATCAAAGTTCAAGGCAGTAATTGTAGAATTTGAATCAAGAACGGAACCTGCAACTAGATCTCCAACGGCCTGAGCATCCTCGGCTGTCATGGCGAAAGCTCGCCCTGGCTGGCCTCCCCTGGCCTACTGCTGATGCTGGACGAACCTCTGTTGCTGAGTCTGCAATGGTGGTCCCCTCTGCTGCCCTGCCGGGGCTCTAGCTCCTGGTGCTACTTGAGCCAATGGTGTCGGGTTCTGGGGATACTCTCTACACTGATGCTCTGCTGCCCCGCAAAGTAAACACATACCCAGTCTCTTCCTGCAATCGTTCCACCAATGGCCTGGCTTCATGCAGAAGTTGCATACGGTGTCCTGCTGATACTGCACCTGTCCCTGACCCTGATACTGAACAGGCCTCTACTGTAGCTGATGTATCTGAGCCCTCGGCTGCTGGTACTGCTGCTAAAACTGTATGCCTGGTATCGGCTGCTGATACTGCGGCTGAAACGGCATGCCTAGCATCGGCTGCTGATACTGCTGCTGAAACTGATGCTGAACGTACGGCCTCTTGGCCGGTCCTCCGCTGCTGGTGCCCCCAACTGGGTCTCACCCTCTCTTGAGCCTAAGCTCAAGATCATCCTCAGCCAGTAATGCTCCTGTCAGAATCTCCTCGAATGTGGCATCCCTGTTGCCCTTGGTCAAGGACTTGACTTCCTTGACCAGACCCTTCCGGAACCTCTGGGCCTTCACCGCCTCGCTCAAACCCTCTACGAATCTGCTGAGGCGGCCGAACTCCCCAGCGTACTCCTCCACTGACAGGCTCCCTTGAACTAGGCTCTCAAACTGCGACTCTAAAGCTCTGAGCGCTAAATCTAGAAAGAATTTCTTCTTGAAGAAGCCCTTGAACTCCTCCCAAGTCTGTCCGGCTACCCCCACCCTGGGGTCCGACTGATACCAGGTGCGAGCAAGATCTCGCATCCGGCTAGCTGCGGCCTCGATCTGAAGATCCGCTGGAATCCTGGCCAAGCGAAAGATCTCCTCTATATGCTCGATCCACTCATCGACATATAGGATCCCCTCTGTCCCCAGAAAGTCTCTGGGGCTCATCTTCTGAAACTGCTCGATCCCCGGTGTCTTTGGCTGCTGCACCACAGGTCGGGCTGCAACTGTCGAAATGACCAACTCCATGCCTCTGTCCTGTCGAGCCTGCTGTCGGTCCATGAACTACTGGAAATATGCGAACATCTGAGCTGCGTCCACATGTCCTGGAGGCGGTGGCTGCTGGAACGGTACCTCTGGAATGACTGGGTCCTGCCTCCGAACTGGTGAAGGCATACCCTCAGCTGCTGCTGCTGCTGAAGTCCCAATATGAACAGAGGTGGCAGGAGCTGTAGCCTCCCGACCCTGCTAAACTGGCTGAGAGGTAGCAGTCCCCTCTACAATATCTCCATGAATGGCACGCTGTGATCGCGTCTCCACCATCCTGAAGACAGATCAACAAACAATTGCTGAGAATGAGTCGAAATAGCAAAGGCGGACAGTTATATTCAAGGAGAACAATATCAGCAAGAACTGAGATGGTATGAATTTGATATAAGTTTTTCCTAGTGTGATTGAGTACCTTCAAAATATCCTAATCCTATTGTAGGCTGTAGTGATACTCTAGTTCGAATACCACTACATAAACTTGACCTGCATGGGCCACCACTAAAAATGTGTCACGACCCGCACCCTAGAGTAAGGGCACGAAAACGTAACAACGCCCAGCCTACGCCGCAGTGTCGGCGGTAGAACGCTGTCATAGGTCAATCATCTAACAATATAAAGGTACCTGTACCGTATATGCACTCCGAATGGAGGTGACATAGCAATATACAGTCTCAATCACATCTAAAGCAGAATGAAAGATAGGAAGATAGATAGATAAATACTGGAATGGAGAAAAAAACACATAAATACAACCAGAGAGTCTAAGTGTCTACTGACATAACAAATCAGAACATCCAGCTCAATACAAGATTCTAGTACTAAAATGAAAGAATATATACAATCTAGATCTCAAATGACAGAAATAGAAAACCTAGACTAGGGAGCCTCAGACTCTAAACTAGTGGATCAGGCTGGAAATCTGGGTCACACATGGCATCTACAGCTGCCCCATAGTAGGTGTCTATGCAGGCCTCCTCCTCATCCTCTGTAATATTTTCAACAGGTCCAGTCAGGACGGGAGCGAGCACAAAATATCTCACGCAGTTCATAACGAGTTAGGAAATATAAAGCATGCAATAGAGTAAAGTACATGAAATGCTGAAAGAAGAAGATATATGAAAAACAGTAGAGATTTGATAACAGAAAATATCTAAATATGATAAGTAAGACTGTAAGGAACATGTGATTTTAGAGCACAATATGGTTATGTAAACGTGTTAGGTTATACAATAAAATGGGACTCCTTTGTACGTGGGTGTACAATGGACATATACAATTTCTTATACAATACGATTGATCACATAACCATTTCTACTCTCCCTCCCCAATCAATACACAAGGATCCAATTCAGTTACGTTACCTTATACAATGACTTGTACAATGACTTGTACAATGGCTTGTACAATGGCTTGTACAATGGCTCAATGTGATACTGAGAGTACAATATGCACAATGAGTGTACAATGATAAGGGTATTCAATAAATACAACATGTAAGTGAAACGCACATCACAATATGTACTTAGTGAATACAAGGAGATAACATCTCAGAAGAAGATCCATATAGTACCAATCCATGATAAAGATCGTGTCAGCATCAAGTACAGTAATCTAGAGCAAGAATGTAAATCCATACAAGTATGAAACGGTCAGAGAATGTACTCGCCTGTAACTGAGTGTCCAATATGAAAAGTACCGTCCAAGGAGTGGTGTCTGGCTCCTAATCAGAACAGCACAAGTCACAACAAGTCCAGAATAGTAAAATGGAGTTCTACTATGCATTCTATATGATTCTAGGTCAATCTAGGCCAAAGTCAACTCTTGGTCAACTCTGGTCAACCCTAGAAGTCAAACTAGGTCAACCAAGTCTAATTAAGTCTAAACTAGGCTATTCAAATCTATACTAGCTAGCAAAACCCCTAACAAGGCTAGGCAAGCCTATACTAGCTATATCACAATGTAGCTTAGCTAATTCTAGAATTCCTTAGTAAGTTACAACCTCACTATTTCACCCATAGCTTAGCACCACAATATTACACTACACAATCTAGGCTAATTGCAACTCCTACATCATTAGCTAATAAGGAAGTATATATATATATATATATATATATATATATATATATATATATATATATATATATATACACTCATACAATTTCCTACATATATATTGTATATGCCTAAACATGCAAGGCTAGAAATATAGAGAAAAAGAGAGAGAGAGCTAGTGTGTATTGAAACATGAGTGTGTGTGGTAGGGCAATACAAGGAGAGGCTATGTGTGTGTAATATGACCTAGTGTATAGGTGTCCTGTGTGTACAGGAATACCAATAGTAAGAAGGAAAGTGTGTGTGGTGTATGTGTACAGACAGTGCAATGCAGTAGTCAACAGTAAATGAGAAAAGAAGTGTAACAGTGAACAAAAATCTGGAAACAGTGCAAGTGTATTAACAGTGAGTGTGTGTGCTCTGTTTGCAGGAAAAAACATCAATGAAGAGTGTGTAAACATGACAGTGAGCATCATAAGACAGGAAAGCATGGCCTATTCTCAGGTTTACAAAACTGGAATCAAACTCAGATAGGAAGAAAGGAAAGGAAACCAATTCATGTCCTTCTAAATCTCAGTTTTCAATAACTTAACAGTCCTTATAATTTCCAGATTTCAGTTAAACTTAACAGTGAACAAACTCCAGATTTAAATAGGAAACTACAATGTAGTGTTGACAGTAAAATGAAGACAAGGTAAGGAGTTAACTAGTGTAACACAGTGGTAGTGTCAATTCCACTTTGGTTCAATGAACTGTACATCCAATATCTCAAAACCAACACCTTAGTCTATCATAATCCTAGTTTCAGAATTTTAGAACAGCCATGCCACATTGTATTTAAACTCACTTAGATAGCCCAAGTGTTTCCAGTTACACCCAACAATTTCAGATTTGCAATTCAGACAATTTAGTTAAAATCAAGAATCTAGTTGAAGAACATGAATCAGTAAACTAGTTCATAACTCATCAATTAACACCAACTTAAACAATAGCAAGATAATATGTAAGAGAATTATAATTATGTCCTAACCTCAGTTATTAACATCAATACTAGGGGTTAAATCATTAGACAATATCAAATTTGAAAACTGGAATTTGACAGGAATGAGTATCAGTTATCAGAACATTGATTTTTAAATGAGAATCGAATAGCAAATTAATTAATCATGAATCTAATGATTGGAAAATTGAATACAACCCTCGTGCACAATCCCACACATCATCTCGTGTCACCCATAGCCTGACACGGCGTGTCCATAGCAAGAAATCACAAAGTGATACACATACAGTGCACTGACAGTGCACATTGTGCTGTGTCCTCGTGCACGTGTGCACGAGTCTCGTGTACACAACAGAGGTCAACCCAAGACTCGTGTTCATTAACATAGGTTCACTACCTATAGGGCTATCCACAGGACACCCTGCACTGCCGTGTCGTGTCACACAGGCGTGTCCACACACACGTATCAGAAACAAAGAACCACACTGCATAGAACAGTGAGAAACTCGTGCGTCGAGGATTCCTCACTCGATACGCCACGTGGGCCCACGAAACTTGACACATGGCATGTAAGTGGGTGCCCCGAGGCTCCCACAAAATTTTGTGTCCAGCAAGTTCGTGTCGTGTCCAGGAAATTGCCCGATAGGCAGGGCATTCCTGTAGCCGCGCACGCGTGTGTGCGCGCGCGTGTCCACACCACCAAAACGACACAGGACGACACGAAAACCAAGACACAAAGACAGGAATCAAAATACCAGATCTAAACTATCAATCCTATTCAAAAAAAATAAATAAATTCGATCGAAATGCCCTTTGAGGCATTTCGTCGAACACCTAGTCCTACTACTGATACGTGTCCAGAACGGACACGAATCCTCCGACACTCGACTCGAAACCTATCCAGACCTTAGGGGGACCCTTAGGGCTTCCTATACATGAAGACTACATGAAATTTCATAGAGATTTGAAGAATTTACCTCTTGTTGAACTTTCAATGGAAAGGTCTCCTTTGTAGCTCCTTGCTTGGTATTCCAATCAATTCTAATCAACTCCAAACTGAACCAAATCACCCATAACAGCAAGAAGAACAGTATTAGAAACTAATGCAACTAATTTGGGGATTTTAGGACCTATAATGGATTTATGATAAATTTATTTAGATAAGAACTCACCTCCTTGAAAATAGGGCTCTTCCTAAAGAAAAGAGGCAACCCTAGATTTGGGAGGGGTTTTATATGGTGGGAATCCCTAGGTAGAGGGGTGTGGCCGGCCACTAAGGCTTGGGGTTAGGGTTTTGTCAAACTATTGGGCCTTGGGCCAAGTTACAAAGGCTAATGTAGATTAAACTTAATCAAGGTTCTAAAACCATAAGTCATGACTTGTGACTTCCTAATCCTATTGCTAAAATGACTTAAACCAAGTGCTTGGCTAGGTTAGACTAGAGTCACTTGACCTAACCATGACCCACTAACTAGGGTTAACTTCTAGGTAGGTCTACAAAGTCAACACTAGTCAAAAGTCCACCTAGTTCAAACTATCTCAAATAATTCCTAAAAATTCTCATAAATTCAATAAATTCTAATAAATTTAAATAATAATTAATAATCCCAAATAATTCTTAAAATTACAAAAAATGACCAAAATACCCCTCAGTCTGGAAATGAACACTAGCAAGACACCAAATCATAAGTCATGAATTTAAATAGTTTAAAAATAATTAAATATCACTAAAAATCATAACATAAAATAAATACCATTAAATAATAATTATAATTACAAAATTTCAAAATTACCCTCTTCTGGAAAACTGGGTGTTACAAATAACAAAACGAACGGGGAAGTAAGGAAACCACTCGAGTCCTCCTGCGATCATTCCTTTAGTATTGACCATCTTGGAGGTGGAAGTAAGCTGAGCCCTCGGGGACTAGCTCTAAATCTGGCCATGCAAAACCAGAGAGGTTAGACCTCTAATAGCAAGTACCGCAAGGAAGCACGATATGAGAAACTGGAACCAGTAATAAGAAAATATGATAAGTAGATCTCTGCTTGCCACTGGGATTCGCATAACATCACGACACTTCGAACCAACCTCCCAACCAAACAAGTCAGAAGTTGGCCCGTCATGCCCTGACGTTCTGATCATCTCAGTTAGTTAATAGAGTAGATACAGTACACAAACAAATCAATTTAAACGGCCATGCAACTACTATGGCTTGCTACTGTGAGTTCCAAGTTATCCAGGGAATATGCAATAAGGATTCCTCAGTTCTTACTATGTGCAAGCAAGGCTAGTCTATCCAGTCAATCAATTGCGTCAATCATGAATTAGACGATTTCCAGCGGGACGCCCATCATCAATATACAATATACAATAAATAATATATGCATATACCACTCCCTGTCCGTGTGGCAGATTTGTAGTATCTGTGGAAACCAGCCGGCCTGTCGGGCACTTAATAGTCCCAAAGAGGGCTGCCATGTAAGAACTCGGGAATGCATTCTCTCCATGCAATCATTATTTTATTTAACTTAGTAGTCTCTACGTTGAGTGAAATCCCATACCGTGGATCATGGTCATTTAGAATGAGTACTTTCGTACAAGTACGATATGTCCAACTCTACAATGATACCCGTGAGGTTAGGTTGCAGGTCTTACATAGCTTAATGCAACAATCAAAACGAACCATAAAATAATCATGCCTTGACCATCAAGTACACATGCTGCTTTTTTAGAAAATAAATAAATAAATTAAAGCCTGCATGTATGCCTGTATGTCAATATTCGGGATCGGCCAATCGATTATAATAGTTCATAGTTAATATGAACGTGTCTCATTCATTCAATTCAATAAGACGACTGGCCAGTCTCTTAGTTCCAACTAGGAATGCATGATCAATTATTAGTCAAGGTCACAATCAATGTTAATTAATGCCAAGATGACAATCAATGTTAATTAATGTCAACTCGGGACAGAATCAGCAAAAAGACATTATGGGCTAGAGTTTATGCGGTCGGGAAAAAAAAAGCTCATGCGGCCAGGATTTGCTCATGCGGCCAGAAATTGCACATGCGGCCAAAAATTGCTCATGCGGCCAGAATTTGCTCATGCAGCAAGAAATTGCTCATGCGGCCAAAAATTGCTCATGCGGCCAAAATTTGCTCATGCGGCCAAAAATTGCTCATGCGGCCAGAAATTGCTCATGCGGCCAGAATTTGCTCATGCGGCCAAAAATTGCTCATGCGGCCAGAATTTGCTCATATGGCCAGAAATTGCTCATGCGGCCAGAATTTGCTCATGCGGCTAGAAATTGTCTGGCTGATGAACATAGAAATGACTAAAAATGCTTTTGGCCATAACTTCCTCAAATTAAGTCAAAATCTAACTTTTCAAAAGCTAAACTTTGGTAGAATTGAATTCTCTACAACATGAAACCACTTATTTTCGAAAACAACAACGTTTATTAGATCAAAACCACAAAATCCATATGAAAAACCAAAACTTAAAACTTAGATCTACACCCAACCATCCATGGAAATCAAGAACTTCAAGACCTAAACTTGTAGAGGAAGAGAAGATAAATAACATAGACTAAAAATAAATAGGGATGCATATAATCCTTCATGGTGTGCAAGATGTACTTGTCTCTCCAAATGGGTGGGTGGGAGAGTAATGGAGGATGAAGAAGGAGAAGTAAATGTGAGTAATGCAGAGAGGGAAAGGGTTTTGGGGCTTTAAATGAAGGAGTGGTGGTAGGTGGGGAGTTGGGTTCATATTGAACCATCAAGGCCGAAAATTAAACCAACTCGGACCGAACCCAAAAGCAAAGCAGAAAGTAAAATGCAGAAAGTAAAATACAGAAAAATAATTAACGTAAAATTAAAGGAATTAAAATATAGAACAATACATGATAAATATTAAATAAATATTTTTAAGCAGTACATGCATTTAAAATACGTATTCTGGGAACTGGAAGTGACACAAGTCGAGCAAGACAAACCCTTTGTCTTGAACTCCCGCACCTCCACTGGTTGTGCGTTTGAGGTTCGTTCAAGTCACTGTAAATGTTGTTCCCCCACTACTAATCTGAGCGCCTGTTTGGTGTTGGATCAGGAGGCGCAGCATTCACTTGACCACCCCGACGCTTGGCCTTGCCATGCGCCTGATGGGGGTGCGAAGGTGGCACTCTCCTCCAATGATCTGCGTAACGTGATCACTCACAAACGCCAATCAGGAGAGTCGATTGACAAGCACAATACGCCCGTCACAGGGCACACCTGTGCTGTAGTCACCATCAACTGTTGTTGCAAAACAGCAGTCCCACCACCAAGGTAGTCGATGTTCCAGTGGTTGCAATCATCAACACCTCTCCGACATTGCCTCGGGAAGAAGGTATCAACAAAAGAGGAGCCAGAACTAAAGGTTGCTTCATGCAACAAAATCTCTAACTTCTCGTCAATCCGAAAGGCGACTGGCAATTCCTCGTCCTCGTCCAAGAGCCAACCGAGGAAAACCAAGACAACTGTCCCGTCCTCTGGAGTGTTTGAAGGCACTCGGGGGAGAAAGAAGATCCTAGAGGAAGATGGGGGTAGTCAAGCCCTTGTTGATCCTCCTTCTGAAGACAAAGATATCCTCCAGCGCACAGCTGGGGTGGATCTTCATCCTGGGGACGAAATCAGCCTCCCGAGCACAGCTGGGGGTAGTCTAGCCCCTGTAAATCTGTGCCTCGAAGACGAAGAAGTCCTCTAAGACAGAACTGGGGGTAATCAGGCCCTTACGGATACTTCTTCCGAAGATGAGGGTGTCCTCCAGAACGTAGCTGGGGGTAGCCAGGACGAAGCTCCAGGAGAGGCAACTCCCCTACAGGAGAGTGAGGACGATAGTGAAGCCTCAATCGATCCATCCACTTCCAGCCGTGTCATGACAGTATACATGACTGGGGGTGATACCGAGCCAGATGCGCTGCCAGCAGACCTTGTCCATCGCATGGATACCTTGGAGGGAGGACTCAAAACCCTCTTTGCCTCCATGCAAATACTGATTCAAGCAGTGTTTGAAATACGGTCCGCTTTGGCCAGAGTGCCTTCTACCGGTCCTAACACAGGGGCCAATGGAGAATCAAGTGTACCCCTCCAACGGGTATCCTCGGATACAGATCGCCGTGAAGCACCACGGACGTCGGAGCCTTCTAATGCTCAACTCCAGGCGGTACCACCTTCCTTGACTCCCAGCTCCATGAAAGACGTGGTCGAAATGATTAGGGACTTGCGCGAGCGCTTTGAATCCAAGAATAGACAAGAGGAGCGCCAAAAGATGGAGATCCCCCAACCATATCCCCTCGAATGAAACAAAGTGGTTTATCTTCCTAAGTATAAACCACAAACATTGACGCCATACGACGGACAGGACTTGCCGCGTCGCTATCTGACGTACTTCCAGTCTCAAACGGGATATCTCCCGAAGGAGGACGCCATACTCACCAACATATTTATCGGGGCACTGAAGGGAGTGGCGTACGACTGGTACTGCAGCCTCCCCGATAACTCCATATCTTTCTTTGATGACTTGAGGCGTCTCTTCCTCGACCGTTTCTACGACGGTGGGAAGGACATGACAATGGCATCCCTCATAGAGATACGTTAGAAGAAGAAGGAAATAGTTCGAGTATTCATCGAACGCTTTCGATAGGCCTGCTTCAGACTGCCCCCGGGCATGCCAGAACATGCACTCCTCTCCTCCTACAGCATGAACATGCTGCCTGCAATCAAACTCTGGCTCAACTCTACTCCTCCTCCCGACTGGAGTTCCTTGATCATCGAAGCCGAAGCAGCAGAAAAGAAGGCGTCCAATGCTCGCCTTCTGGGAGTTAGTTTTCCTGCCTTTGAGGATAAAGGAAAACGGCCTGCAGCCAACAACCCTGGACGAGAGACGAAGGAGAAACAGGCATTGACTGTCAATGCCTCCAAAGGTGCATCAGCACCTACCCAGAAGCCTCCACTTGCACCAAGGCCAAAGAAGGTTTATTCTTTCAACGATGAAGACACCCTGCAACTCTTTGAGATACTGAAGTAGGGTAACAAGATCAAGTTGCCGGACCCGAAGCGTCCCGACGAGATTAGGAAAGTAGACTATCCGAGGTACTGTCACTACCATCGGTTTGTCGGACATCCAACTAAGGACTGCTACATCCTCAAGAACTACATCCAGTGCATGATCAATGCGGATGTTATCTCCGTTAACTACGAGGAGAAAACGGTCTTGGCCAACCTGGTGTCACTCTAATTTGGCACCTTGCCGCCAACCACAACACAAGATGGCGTTGTACCCATCCCTAAGGCGATAATGGAGGTTGTCAATCTACCACCTACTCGTGACAACGTGAGTGGACTCATCCCACTCACCACGTCCTGGAGAGAGGTCTTATGGGTTCACCCTGATCTCGTCTCCGAGGTTTCTCAACCGGAGGTACGCTCTGCCTCCAAAACTAAGGACAGGAAGATCAAGTCTTACCACATGGTCTCTTCTTCTGCGGAGGAGGCTCTTCCTGTACAAACGCATTCACATCAGAACGCCCAACCTGACGAAGCTGTCGTCGAGGTGGTGCCTTCCTGCACTGCCCCTGCTGTCGAAGAAGGAGGTCCATCCAAACCTCCAGCAGCCAATAAACAGAAGCATGTAGAGGCCCATTTCGACAAGCCTTTACGAAGGAAAAATATTTCGGGGCTAGCCAAGCCCCACAACTTTGACATACTGGCACAACTTGCCAGTACTCCTGCCCGCCTATCTCTGTTTGAGCTTCTTCGTCTTTCCAAGGACACTCGTGAAGCTCTCTGTGAAGCTCTGAAGGATGCTGAGTTCTTCATCGGTCAGGTCAAGCAGCCTGAAGATCTCCCGACTATATGTGCGTACTGCCATTGTGCGGATGAGGTTATCCCCAATATAACCTTCACGTAACAAGACATGCTGCTCATGCACAACCGACACAACAGGCCACTGTATTATACATGGTATGTCGGTTCCGTCAAGGTGAAGCGGATGCAGACCGATCCGGGGTCTTCCCTCAGCATCATCCTGAAGACGCTGCTCTCAACACTGGGGATCCCAATATACCGACTGGCGCCTTCCAACACAACAATCAGTGGCTTCAATGCTAGCAAAAGCGAGCCGCTGGGCAAAATACGGCTGAAGTGTCATATTGGTAACCTCAGAACCGAGGTGACTTGCTATGTCGTGGACGCTGACGTCAACTGCAACCTCCTACTGGGACCTCCGTGGCTGCATGAGTACATGGTGGTGCCATCTATACTCCACCAATATATGAAGTACGTGTCCACCAACGATATCATCCGGACAGAGTTCGCAGACATTGACCCTTTCATAGGGGCCGAAGCCTACTTCACTGATGCTACCCTATACAAGTCACTCGACGAAGGGGAAGCCAACGACGCTGATGATGAAGCAGAAACAGTGGCAGAGCCGGACATGGAGTCAGAGGTGATTCCCGACGCTCCTTTTAAAATTTGACTCATAGGGAAGCCGCCTCAGACGCTGCCTCCCTTGACCATCAAGCTACCTAGAAAAGCACCAACTGCTCTAGGTAGAACACCTACTGAAGCTCCCTTGAAGATACGGCTCAAGGAAAAGCCATCTCAAACATCGGCTCCCCTTGTGGCAAAACTACAAGGGAAGGCAACAATCACTGAAGACGCAATTGAGGCACCTCTGAAGGTGCGTCTTAAAGGCAAGCCTCCGCAATCATCTGTCTCATCCAAGCTGCCGGAGAAGGCCCACATAGCCCTCTCAGACCCCAAGGTCAAAGCTGCGGTGGACTCTCCCGATCCAACCCCAGTACTCACAGATGAAGAGCTAGGAGAATATATATCTGCTGATGTAGATGCATCCTCCCTGAAAAATGTAATCCCGCGAGATAAAATCTCGTGTTTTATCAATAATAGAGTGTCTTTTAATTATTCTAGTCTTCCACATTAGAATGCCATGTATACATTAGATAACGCTCTACGGTCGTTGCAAACACAAATAACGACAGTCAAACATGTAAATCGAGTAGTCCCGTCCTAAGGGGTCTGTTTTGTAGTTCCACCACGGAATCGAGACAAAAAATCCATCATCTTCGGCAAAGTCGAACGTCATCAAGACCTCCCGCCACTCGAGCAAGAACCAGATACCGGCAGAATACAAGTCTATCGGTACACAAACAAGGCAAAGTACCTCATCCAAAAGATGGGTTACGACCTAAAAAGCAACAAAGGCCTGAACTACGGCAAGGGTCGACGTCTTCCTCTCCGGCTCCCAACACCTAAAAGAAAGACGTAGGACTACTATCATCGAACTCGACGGGGGGTGGGCTATATCACGCCACCGACAACTCCAGAGAGTTCGGAGGCAGAAGAAGTAGAATATTCTCATTCATCCGAAGCATTAACTTGGGATTCCGATACCAGTATCGGCTCGGTCTTCAAGAAGGTGCTATCAGTCAACATGGCATCTGCACAATCTCAAGAAGATGAAGGCGAAGACCAAATGCCAGAATTCTTCGAAGAAGAACCTTAGGCTCAATGCCTAGGAGCACAGTGGGAGTCGCATTTTGAATTATGCGAACCCCCTACCGAAGAAGAAGTCGAGCAGATCGACCTCGGGAATGGATCTTCTTCCAAACCCATCTTCATCAGCAAGAGTCTAAAGGGACCAAACCGGAAATCTTTAATCCAACTGGCTAAAGAATATATCGATGTCTTCGCCTGGAGCTACGAAGATATGCCGGGACTTGATCCCCAGATCGCGATGCACAGACTTAACATCTTGCCTGATGCTAAGCCTGTAAAGCAACAGCAGCGACGTTTTTGTCCTGACATCATGAACGCTATCGATTAAGAGGTAGACAAACTCCGGACCAGCAGGTTTATCCGTGAAGAACAACACCCGGATTGGGTGGCCAATGTCCTTCCTATCACCAAAAAGAATGGAAAGATACGGGTCTGTATCGACTTCAGAGATCTCAATGCTGCCTGCCCGAAAGATAAATTTTCACTTCCGATCACCGATGTAATGATCGACAACACATGTGGCTTCAAACACATATCTTTTATGGACGGGTATTCGGGCTACAACCAGATCAAGATGTTCCCCGATGACGCAAAACACACGTCATTCAGGACTCCGAAGGGGGTTTTCTGCTATATAATGATGCCCTTCGGCTTGAAGAACGCTGGTGTGACATTCCAACGAGCTATGAGCACCATCTTCCGTCAGCATCTTCGTAAGACAATCGAATGCTATATTGATGACATCGCAGTGAAGAGCCGTCTTAAAGGTGATCACCTACAAGACCTGAAGACAGTCTTCGATCTCATACGAACACATCAACTCAAGATGAACCCCGCTAAATCCTTCCTTGGGGTTTCTAGCAAAAAGTTCCTGGGCTTCATTATTACGGTGAAAGGCATTCATGTCGATCCCGAGAAGACCAAAGCTATCCTTGACATGGACCCTCCGAAGAACCTTCGAGAACTTCGAGGCCTGCAGGGGCGTCTGGCATACATCCGAAGATTTATAGCAAATCTTTCCAAAAAATGTTAACCCTTCACCCAGCTCATGAAGAAGGGAGTTTCTTATGACTGGACAGAGGAATGCCAAAAAGCTTTCGACGATATCAAAGATTACTTGACGAGCCCGCCAGTCCTGGTGGAACCCGTCGCCGGTAAACCATTTCTCCTCTACGTCCGTGCCATGGATCATTCCCTCGGCGCTCTGCTGGCTCAGAACAGCGATGCAGGCTATGAGCAAGCTATCTACTACCTCAGTAGAATACTGATCGGGGCCGAACACCGGTACAACCCCGTTGAAAAAGAGTGTTTGGCTTTGGTATTTGCCATCCAGAAGACTCGCCATTATGTCTCAGGCCAGACAATTCATGTCATCTCCCGAGTCAATCCGCTGAGGGTTTTCATGACGAAGCCAGGGTCATTGAACTCCCGACTAGCTACATGGGCAATCCTGCTAACGCCATACAATATGGTATTCGTTCCACAAAAAGTCGTCAAGGGTCAGGCTCTGGCCGACTTTTTAGCTGCACATCCCATCCCAGAGTCCTCCAGAATCTATGAAGATATCCCGGATGAGGTCCAAGAATCAAACTTCATCGAAGAAAGCTCCGTCTGACGGATGTTTTTCGATGGCGCTTCAAGAATAGGCCCCAAAGGCCAAATCATCGCAGGAGTGGGGGTAGTCTTAGTCTCCCCCGATCAGCCGGTCATCCAGCGTACTTACTTCCTTTCGAAGCCGTACTCCAACAATGTTGCCGAGTACAACGCTCTCATCATGGGACTCCAGCTGGCGCAACAACTGGGGGTGAATCATCTGGAAGCCTACGGCTACTCAAAACTCGTCGTTAACCAGATCAGAGGGCAATACAAAGTTTGCCATAAAGATCTGGTTCCTTACCATGAAGTTGTATTGAACATTATTTCAACCTTTACCAAGTTCTTCATAGAATACGTACCCCGTTTATAAAACCTAGAGGCCGAGGCTCTGGCTGGCCTCGCAGCCTCGTTGGCGGCACCCCTCCGAACTCAATACTACGTTACGGTAGTTGGTCGAGACTTGATCTGTCCTAAAAACAACCTATGCTCACAAATGGCCCATGCCATGTCAACAAGTGCTAGTGTTAATATCCGAGACTGGAGGTTTCCGTTCATCGACTTTGCTGTCTACAAAATTCTCCCAGAGGACCCGAAAGAAGCCGTCTCGGTCAGGAGGCGTTCCCTTCGATTCTATTATGATACAGCTACTAAAATGCTGTACCGACGTTCCTACGATGGACTTCTCCTTCGATGCTTATCCAACGAAGAAGCAGCTGAAGCCCTTCGAGAAGCTCACGACGGAACTTGCGGGGCCCATCAACCTGGCCCTAAGTTACAGGATCGACTGTGATGCATGGGCTACTACTGGCCAACCATGGCAGTCGACGCTGTCGACTATGCTAAAAAGTGCCATGTGTGCCAGCTTCACGCTGACTTCATCCATACACCGTCAGAACCACTACATCCTACGGTCGCCTCTTGGCCCTTCGAAGCCTGGTGCATGGATATTGTAGGACCGATCACCCCTCATTCATCAAGGGGACACCGTTTCATCCTAGCCATCACCGACTACTTCTCCAAATGGGCAGAGACAGTTCCACTGGCGGAAGTAAAAAGCTTCCGGGTGGTCAGCTTCATCAAGCACCATATCATCTATCGTTTCGGGGTACCTCGGAGGATTATCCACGATAATGGTCCTCAGTTCATCAGCCATGTTTTCAGCAGATTCTGTAACAAGAATCGCACTCAAAACGTGGCATCAACCGCCTACAATCCGGCAGCAAACGGATTGGCCGAGGCGTTTAACAAGACTATCGTCCGGCTACTCAAAAAAGTCGTGTCATCCAACAAACGCGACTGGGACGAAAAGCTCGGCGAATGCCTTAGGGCCTACCGTACAACGGTACGGACCCCGATGGGCAATACATCATTCTCCCTGGTCTACGGGAACGAAACGGTACTGCCTCTCAAGATCCAGATACCCTTACTCCGTGTAGCGATCATAAATCAACTAACAGAGGAAGACAATCAACGTCGCCGTCGGTGAGAATTGGAGGCACTTGACGAAAAACGTCTTCTAGCTCAACAGCGCATCGAACTCTATCAAGCCCGTATATCACAGGCTTTCAACAAGAAGGTTAAGCAGAGGACTTTCCAAGTAGGCAACCTGGTTTTGGCAGTCTGGAGGCCGATGGTGTTGACTCACAAGACACCAGGAAAGTTCGAGCCCAAGTGGGAGGGGCCTTTCATCATAGAGACGGTATACTCAAACGGTGCTTACCGTCTCGCCAAACCCAATGGGGACTTGTTCATGATACCCATCAACGGTAAGTTCCTAAAGAAGTACTGCTCTTGACATCCTTCAGACATATACTTCTATCTTCACCCAACAAAGGAGTTTGTGGACCCAATTATCGGGGCTCACGTACAATTTTCTTCCCTAAAATCTTACGCTTCCGAAACCCAGCTATTCCGTGGTGTTCTATCCTTCAGTACAAGGACAACCACGTCCACATTACCTCTGAGTTGTTCTCCTACGCCCTATAAAGCAAAATCTTACGCTCCGTAAGACTACGCTACCTATCATGTTTACCACGTCCACATTACCTCTGAGTAAACATTTCGTACAAACAACCCCTGCGTTATTGTACATTGATCGCAGAACTTTCACGTCCATATTACCTCTGAGTAGTTCCGCGTATCCCTCCTGAGTCACTCCTACCACGTCCATAACACCTCTGAGTAGAAAGATTCTATCATTTGAATCCCATATTTGCCACGTCCACATCACCTCTAAGCAAACATGTCAGGTTCTCTCAAACTTATTATTTGTACCTAATAACCAAGGTGTACGAAAGATAATAGGTCCACACAAATCATCAAGTTCATGACAGCAAAAATGAACACACCATAAAACTCTTCATTCTTTATTCAGAAGTAAAGAATACACCCCCCGCAGGAGTTGCAAATTACACAAAACAAAAAAAGGAAAAGAAGAGAAAGAAGAGACTACAATCCCTCCCCGGGATTGGCTGAAAGCTCTTCGATCCGACGCTTCAAGGCTGTCGCCCGAGTCTCTGCGGTCGCCAGGACTCGACGTTCGGCCTCTTGACGCATCACTTCTATGGCCTCAGGAGAAGTGTCATCCTCATTCTTCTCGTCCAGCTGTTGTCGCTGCTGGGCCAGGGAAAGAGCCTGGCGGGTGAAAGCCGCTTCTTCCTTCTTATATGCTATATGTTTAGCCTGGACTCGCTCAGCATCTAACAAAAGTTGGGCCCGCTGGTCTTCAAGGAGGCGAATCTTGGCATTAACCTCCGTTATACTAGCGTCCAACGCGGCTCACAACTCCGCCTTCTCCTGCGTGGACTGAGATAGCCTCTCCACCGCAGCCTCAGTTTCAGCCACTTCGCGTTCCCAGACACCCACGGTGGCCTGATAAGAGGACTCAGTCTCAGCGATCAACTTCTCTTTTTCTGCATCTATCAGGGCGGAGAGATCATTTCGCTGGATACACTGAAACTCGAAAAGCAGCTGGTCAAACTTCGGCAACCGAGGCCTCCAGAATCTCGGCCATAAAATCATGGCCCTGGTGGGAACGTATCAGACTGATATGAGGGAGTGCCAGGGTTTTTGCTGTCGCATAACTCCCATTGGCATCCATCACTGCCGATACGCTCCTCTGCAGCATCTTATACACCGCCTCAATAATAAACTTCATATAGTCATCTGCATCCGCCAGCACTTGCAGCGTCATAGTAGGAGTTGGAGGAGCTGCTCTAGACGGCGGACCGGAAGAAGGTCCGCCGGCTTCAATCTGCGAGGCTGAAACCTCGGCATCAATGGACCCTTCCTCAATAGGGGATTCAATTTCGCTACTAGCCCGAGGAGCCAAAAGAACAGAAGGAGCCGAGAAAGATGTCGATATCGTACCCCAAGTAGAAGGAGCAACAGAGGGTTCCAGCAAACCCTTACCCTTCTCAAGCTCGGAGGGACTACCGGCGTCAGAGGCTACCTCATCCATCCCCAACACACTATCAGCAGGCCATACGGGACATTCCTCCTCCGGCAGAGCAGCGAGATCATCACTTATTTCCTGACTCGGCTCCCCTGGAGTCAGGCTCGGTGGACGAGCCTCACCTTCCTCATCGGATCCCTCCGCGGGGATAGAATATGTCGCTACCTCCCGGTCGGCAGCCACCTCAGCCTCCGTTGCTGAGTCTGGGGTAGGGCTCGGCAACGCTACAGCCGACCTTCCCTTATCATGACAAGGAGGGGAATCAGCCCTCTCCTCTGCTTCGATCATGTCAGTCGCTCCCGCAACAGGCTCACTCATCTTTGGAGGAACGTCATCCGAGGACGACGAACTCTACTCCACTTACTCATCCGGAAGCCCCTTATCTGCTGGGTCCTCAATGTCAAAGGCCCCCACGGCAGCTTGAACCCTCCTAGGAACTGCTTCAACCTCAGCTTCCCTTCCAACGTAGTCTGGAGATACTAAAATCTCCACAAGAATGACATCGTCCGGATTCTCCTCCATGGAAGACATCACAATCGGAGAAATGTGCTCTTCAGATGAGCCCGCCACCTCCTTTGGTCTGCTGGCACCCGATTTTGGAGTTCGGGGTCTCCTTTTCAGCGGCTCCTACAAAAAAAGAAAGTATATGTCAAAAAAATGGTGGAACTCACCAGACTATGTGGGACTCCTTACCTCCACAGAAGCTGAGTCTGTTGACACTGTCGGTGACAATGCCTTCTTCTGTCGCTTCGGCGCAGAAGAGCCAGCCTCTGTATCAGCACGTCTCTTCGGCTGATCAGCCGAGGGCTCTGCCCGACCCCCCGTGGATACGGCAGGGTTACCTCGATAACCCGCCTCTGGCGGACGGTACGACCGAGCCTTCGCCAACAGATTCCCAGTTGCCTCTAACTGGGTGCCGACAATAAAACTGGTCTCCCGATCATATCCAGGAGGCACGACATTCATGGCACAGTAAAATTTGGCGGCCGAAAAAAGAATCGGCGGCCGCGGATTCTGAACAGGCAGCGTAAAACGAGCTCCGGTGCATCCAGTATTGTAGTAATGCCAAGCTCGTACACCGTCCAGCAAACTTCCGGTATACCCCAGGTTAATACTGGGGTTCTCCAACATCAGCTGAGCATAGCCGAATTGTCGTGCAAAACGGCTAGGCAAGTATGGTTCCAGGTAACACTGGTTTCTATTCCGATATACCAGATGGGACGGTCGAATACTTTGCAACCAGCAGAATCTACATGGAGGCAGAGTGGTGGCATCTTCACCCGAATCCGTTAAGTTTTTGTTGGCCTCAAAACCTAAGAAGACGGGACCAACCTTGGTGATCTCCCACCCCTGAAGGTGGGATAAAACTTTTCTGCAAACAGGAACACCAGTATGTAACCAGCTCCTCTGGCGGAAACGGCGGAGGAATGCATCTCCGGCTCTGTGGTCTTCTTCCGAGCCCGGGCTCATCACGTTGGGATGGTACAAAATTAACCACCCCATCAAGTAATGAAACGGCAGTTTGACACGGGGAAAGTTGTCATTCCTATCTCGTTCATGAACCATATTTCCTGTAAATTCTCGTAAACCCCACAACAGGTTACACACCATTGCAGGGAGTAGAGCCAGGCGACGACCAAAAACCAACTTCACAGCTGGCAGGATTAGGTTTCGGGTCACTCTCTCCACAGAGCCTGACCCGCCTTGTAAAACCCCTAAATTTCTACTATATATTTATTGTACTATTTTAAATTTTGTACGCCGCGTAGTCGTATTGTACATTCTGCACAAATTTCATTTATTCGGGAATGCTCGACGAGTACGAATATGTGCGAGCGTACATATTTTTGAAAAACATTTATTTTATTTTTAATATATATATAATAATTATTTGTATCTATATTGTGAAAAGTATCGTATCGGGATGGCCATTATTTTTATTTAATTATAAAAAGGGCTATCTTATTTAAATAGTGGCAATTTAGAAAAACTATTTTTATGCAAATATTCTTGCACATGAGGTACATAAATTTTAATTCATATAATTTCATTTTTGAAATTATTATATTAATATTTTATTATTCAAAAAGATATTTAAAAATATTATTATTTTCAAAATTATTATTATTGGTATTTTTGGAAAATATATTTGAAATTTATTGTGGCCATTTTAAATCTCGAATTGATTTTATGGATTTAATTTAAATAGTTTACCGGTAGAAATTATATTTAATTTGAGTTAAACTATCTAGATTTAAATTGGAATTTAATTTGAACGTAGACTTGATTTTTATTGATTTAAATTGAATTATCAAATTGGGTTTAAATAAATCCTAATGCTTATCCAACTGGGAATTCCCACCTCCTATATAAGGAGAGGTACTCATCCATATTTTCTACCATCCACAGACGTGCATTGTGTCTGTGTTCCCTTTTTTCCTCCACTATGTATTATACAAATACATGGTTTTTCTGTATACGACAGTCCCGGACATCACCCAAACACAATCAAACCCTAATTCTACGACTACGACCTCGGCCTCGCCTCTGCCAACACCATTGCCGCCATTGCCACCCCTTCTTCTATCGGCTTCCAGTTCCGCCTCCATTGTCGGCCCCAATCAGCACCAACACCCAGCCCGTCTCCTCCACGACCTCCCTCAATATACTCCCCCACAATCGCTGCCACCATCATCCCAGTAACCACCAGTCACACCCGTCACCTACGGCACCACCGCCGTCACCTCGACTCCTTCTCTCTAACTCCCACCGCCATGAGTCCAAACATCACCCCGACTCCCCATCTCTGCTGTGTCGCGGCAACCGCACAACCACCCGCACCATCCCGTCGCCACCGCCTACACCACCATAACTACCTTCATATCCGTACTTTCCGACAATACCACCAGCTGTCATGACCCGGCCATCTCCGGCCAACGGGCGCCCCCAAACCCAGACACCGTCATCAACGACAAGAGAAAAAGGAAGAAGAAGAAGAAGATCAAGAAATCTCAAAAACCTACTCACCTTCCTCGGCGAAACCCTAAACGCCGGACAGCCCCTTCGTCCGCGGTCTTCCTCCTCGCCGGTGGTGGTGTCCTTCCCCGTCCAGCATCGCCGCACTGCCGAACCCCCACCTCCGTCTCGAAACCCTACCGCCTCCACCGGAGACCAGCCGCTCCGCCCCAACAGAAACCCCCGCGCCTCCGCCTCCACATCAGGCGACAGCCGCTGTTGGAGATCCCCTCCGACTTATCCACAGCCGCCGTCTCCCTCTTCGCGGTATCGTCCCCAACTTGCGTCGAGCCCCGCACGAGTTCCCAGCCGCCACCGTCGTATCCCGGCATTTCTCGACCGCTGCCGCTTGGATCGGCCAGCGGCCGCCCGCACACGCCACCCCGCCCGATCTTCCGCCGCAACGACTCTACTTCCCCTTTGCCTGGCCGCACCGACGACACCCTCGACGGCGAGATCCCTCCGCCTCGCCTCGTGCGGGGAGCGTCAGATCCCGTGACCGAGAGTGTCGCGCCCCGCCAGCAACGTCAGGCGGATATCGCGGCGTGCCACCGAAAGTCCCCTCTGCCGCTCGTCTTCCCGGATCTATCCCGAGCCTTCCTCTGTAAGCTTTCTAACCATCTCTCTCTCCTTCCTTTTCAATTTTTTCTTTTTCCCTAAAAGTCTAACAGAGGACAGAAGTAGTAATAGTTATCTATTATTATTATTATTATTATTATTATTATTATTATTATTATTATTATATTATATGATTACTGTTATTATTATTATTATTATCATCATTATATTATATGATTATTGCATTATTAAGTAGTACAAATATTGTCTAGCTAATTTCAAGCAAATTTTAATTCTCGATTAGGTGTATAGATATTTGACAAGTTTTGGTTTAAATAATTTAAGTACTATTTTTAATTATTATCTAAAATATGTTTTAAATTATAAAAGATAGTTTCCACCTAAATCATATTTTACAACTTGAGAGTTTTCTACCCTAAAAAGTATTTTGTCTAATAAAATGTAATTTCCATATTATTATACAAGTATTTTCCTAAAAATTATTTTTTATATTTCTAAGCATTATAAGTATTTCTAAAAATAGTATAAATACCTTTCTCTGCAAAAAAATTATACTATCTGTCAATCCTGATCATGACTGACATATTTCTATTTTCCACGAATTCGGATCCCTATACCTCAAACATGGCTATTGGACATTCATGGCTTGCCAGAGTATCGCACCACATCAGACGACACACCAGGCAAGATACCTTGCCATTAAACTGTTTATATTCGGTCTACATTATTTTATATATCACTGTTCTTTATTTTCGGTTCTTACAATTCCTGATTTACTACATGTTCAGTGATTATTAATTTACCTTGTTATTATCCTTTGATTGCATATGAACCTAGAGTTAAGGGACTACCGTCTGTAGTGTATCGCATATACCTTGACACTGTTGTACCACGAGGATGTGTGAGATGAGTAGCATGTAGAGGTTCTTGTGTGTGGACTGATCCCCCATACGCATGCGTTAGGGCTAACTGCTAATAGAGGCATGTTAGGAGACTTAGCAGTTAGTAGAGGTATATGAGACATGGATGTGGCTCTGTTAGACATTGGGTGGGAAGAACAGTTCCTTAACGTATGGGTCCTTATGCACTTTCCTATTACTGATACTGCTGGCCTCTGACATTCGATGAATGTTATGCTTTGAGGTCTCTGGTATCCTGATGGAACCATGCCTGAGTTACTGCTACTGAGACAGATACCCATGCGTTGGAGGTTTGTTCTTAACTGCATGAACACAGTAGTATAGTTAGATTACCTTATTGTCGTCTCGTCACTTATTTCGGTTTGTGACATATTATATATTCAGTTTATTATGGCATGTTCCTTGTGTATCTTATTACGTCCCTCTGAGGACCTGGTTATCTCGCCAGGTGTGTGCTCTTGTCTTTCACAAGTGTTCTAGCCGTGGCCATGATCATCGCTATTCTTCGAGGATGATTGCACTTTGATCGTCTTCGCTTCGCTCGCCAAACCCTTTCTTTTATGATGTATTTCTTTTTATAGTTGGTAGTGGATTTGTCTCCGCCCGACTACATGTACCAATGACAATTTATCGATTATATGATATCTTTTATTCTTATATTTTGTGTGGATGAGATTAGATTACTCTTGGTTCACTGCATTTTACAGCTTATGTGTACATACGAGGTTTCCATATATTGGAGTATACTTCTTATGTATACAGCTGGCATGGATACGTACCTAGTCCTAAGTATTTTGGGACTGGGGCGTTACATATTTTTGTGGTGGCCCATGCAGGTCGAGTTTGTCACTTCGATTACGTAATTGTACCGATGTGAGCCTGCAATATAGGATTAGTGTCTAGGAATCTCATCCACCAGCTTGACCTCCTTTCTTGTTTCAAGATTTTGAACTCTCGTTGTCACCCTTGACTTGCATCCTGCTTGAACTCTTTCTACCGTAAATCCTTATTTTTGTGCTTAGTGACAGTTAGGAAGATGACTACACTATTATATGCTCATAGGTCAAACACATGGCTAAGAAGATTACATTAACAATTAGTGTACATTGGGGTCTTATTTGAGTTATAAAGACATTTTTCTAAAAGTATGATTCTAAGGTTAGTCAATTCCAAGTTGGGTAGTAGCATATTACCGCCTTCAAAGGATAGTTGAAATTTTGTTTGCTATTACAATGTGGTATACACAAGAAGATAGCTAGATGGAGAAAACAAATTTATGATTTATGATTTTTGGAAATTGTAAATTAGTTTACGATTTATTTAACCGATTTGAGAAATATCTTGAAATTGTGACACACGATTTACGATTAAATTCAAGTTTGGATATGTTAAAGTTTGTCTCGAATTTATTAAAGTGTTTTAAAATTTTAAAGATATGATTTGGTAAACGACTAGAAAATGTGGAGGGTTTATGATTTACGGTTTATTAGAGAGCTTGAGGTTTCAAATTTGTAAGTCGTACGATTTATAAATTATAAGTTGTTAAATTTTGAGATTTAAAATTTTAAGGTAAAAGTTTGATTTAATATATTTTGAAGGATATGAAAGTCTTATGATTATGAGCTACAAATTCACTTTAATCTAGAAGTTTCAAATATGGATAATAAAAGTCTTAGTAAAAAGAATAAAATGAGTATGTAGATTGAATTGGGATATACTTGAAGATTTTTGGTTATGGTATTGTTATGACTAGAGAATGTGGTACATCTGATAAGATAAAGGCTATTTGAAGTTGATTAAAAGATTTTGACTATGTCATAAAATTATTTAGATTTTTACGACTATAAGTTTTGGTTGTGAAGGTTTTTAGAAAAATATGTGGACATATTGGAATAGGAATTCAAGCTGATACAATTAGTACGGTTTTAATTGTGACAAGAGATTTTGAGTTGATTAAAATATTGAGCCTAAGTTTCGGATTGCCTTATAGATATGATAAGAGTTATCTCAAGGGTTATTTTAATAGTTATGATCATTTTGGTAGATGATTTGAGGAAAACTTCTAGAAACTCCCATGTCATAGAAATAGACCCTATATGCATTAATTTTCCTATGAATTGCCATCTCCTCTGTAGACATGATTGAATGCTCAAGTGTAGTTAATCATCTAACCAACCATATAATTTTATCTCAATCTTGACCTATCCGACTTCCTTCGTGACCCTCTAACCATTGTAACTTTGAAATATGAGTCGAACGTTCCTTGATTGTATTCATCTAGGAGACCATCTTCTCTCTAGAAGCTGTGTCCATAAACTATTTTACTAGATTCCTTAATTAGTTTTATCCTATGCTTCCACATGATCTTCTTAAAATGTATGCATTAATATTCACTTCATCAACTCCCACTTTTTATTTTAGATCTTTTTGCGTGCCTTACCGTGACTTGGATATTTGGAGCACAACACTAGACTTTTTCTTCCAACAAATTTCACATGCAAGACCTAGATGAGCTCACCTTTGTGTTGGTATATCATGTCCCACTAAAATACGTCCCCTTGTACACTATTTTTATGATATGACTTTCAGGTCATAAAGACTAAACTATAACCCTTACCATGGTACCGATATACTTTTCGACCACAGATAGGGACTAAATCTCGACTAAATCTTTCGATCGATATATGATCGTGTTCTACTTGATTCCTTTAGTGCTCAATTTTGTGCCTTAACTTGATTAACTCGTTGTCCCATCACAACTAGTTTAACTCTTGTAAGTTAGGTAGAATACCTCACGACCTAACCAACATTTTGTGGACCACATTGGTAGATTCACTTGGACCATAAATTCAGTGGGCCCTAACTTATCTAGTCAACCCAGCCGACTGTATAGGCCCAAACTTCAGACAAGACTCAATTCTAAAGGATCTTGAACTATTTAATTTCCTTCATCGCCCACTGCTTATATTTTACTATCTTATGTTGCTATTATAATCTAGTTTAGCACGCTTACTCTTTATCGAGCTTGTTCGTGACATATGTTTATTGTGGGCGCCCACTAATATATTGTCTAATCAGAACCGACGTATTATGGTCTGATCAACCATAGTGCACTTGGTTCGCTTTTGTTTATTGTTTAACGCGGATGGAGGCATAGTTAAACTTGGCCCTAGAGTCTCGTCCGCGACTGCCTTGGCAATTCTTTTTGGAACTTATTTAGTCATCTTTGAACCACTCATTTGAATTCGATAATGCCTTCTTCGAACTCTTTATGTTTGCCTTTCGCCTGTTTCAGAAAGACAAACACCCGTACTTGATATTCTCTTAGTTATCCACTGTCTATTGCCAAGATAGTTAGCCAGTTACCAACCGATTTGACTGTAACCCCATCTTGAATTAATCATCCTTCTCGTGACACTAGATTCATTATCACGATTTTCTAATCATTCTTGAGACTTAAGAATGATTCAAATCATTTCCTTAATCAAACCTAAACCAAAGACCATATTTTCTCAAGGAACCATACCTCCCAAGTTCCTAAGTTATTCTCCTTGATCCACCCAATGCCTTATTATTTCTCGAATTGTGTTATCATGATTGTCTTAGCTAGCAACCCTCGTCCATTACCATATTCGTGAATTATTTTCCTATTTATCGGATTCATGACTTTCTAATAGCACATTTATGTTAAACACCGTTTCCTTGCCTCGCCAAATAAATTGTTCGTACTTTCTTATCGTTAAACTCTTGAACCCTACCTATTCCTAAATTTCGAGGACGAAATTCTTATAAGTTGGGTAGGATGTAAAACCCCTAAATTTCTACTATATATTTTTCGTACTATTTTAAATTTTGTACGCCGCGTAGTCGTATTGTACATTGCGCACAAATTTCGTTTATTCGGGAATGCTCGACGAGTACGAATATGTGCGAGCGTACATATTTTTGAAAAACATTTATTTTATTTTTAATATGTATATAATAATTATTTGTATTTATATTATGAAAAGTATCATATCGGGATGGCCAAAACTTATTATTTTTATTTAATTATAAAAAGGGCTATCTTATTTAAACAGTGGCAATTTAGAAAAACTATTTTTATGCAAATATTCTTGCACATGAGGTACATAAATTTTAATTTATATAATTTCATTTTTGAAATTATTATATTAATATTTTATTATTCAAAAAGATATTTAAAAATATTATTATTTTCGAAATTATTATTATTGGTATTTTTGGAAAATATATTTTTTATTGTGGCCATTTTAAATCTCGAGTTGATTTTATGGATTTAATTTAAATAGTTTACCGGTAGAAATTATATTTAATTTGAGCTAAACTATCTAGATTTAAATTAAAATTTAATTTGAACGTAGACTTGATTTTTATTGATTTTAATTGAATTATCTAATTGGGTTTAAATAAATCCTAATGCTTATCCAACTGGGAATTCCCACCTCCTATAAAAGGAGAGGTACTCATCCATATTTTCTACCATCCACAGACGTGCATTGTGTCTGTGTTCCCTTTTTTCCTCTACTATGTATTATACAAATACATGGTTTTCCTGTGTACGACAGTCCCGGACATCACCCAAACACAATCAAACCCTAATTCTACGACTACGACCTCGGCCTCGCCTCTGCCAACACCATTGCGCCATTGCCACCCCTTCTTCTATCGGCTTCCAGTCCCGTCTCCATTGTCGGCCCCTATCAGCACCAACACCCAGCCCGTCTCCTCCACGACCTCCCTCAACATACTCCCTCGCAATCGCTGCCACCATCATCCCAGTAACCACCAGTCACACCCGTCACCTACGGCACCACCGCCGTCACCTCGACTCCTCCTCTCTAACTCCCACCGCCACGAGTCCAAACATCACCCCAACTCCCCATCTCTGCTGTGCCGCGGCAACCGCACAACCACCCGCACCATCCCGTCGCCACCGCCTACACCACCATAACTACCTTCACATCCGTACTTTCCGACAATACCACCAGCTGTCATGACCCGGCCATCTCCGGCCAACGGGCGCCCCCAAACCCAGACACCGTCATCAACGACAAGAGAAAAAGGAAGAAGAAGAAGATCAAGAAATCTCGAAAACCTACTCACCTTCCTCGGCGAAACCCTAAACGTCGGACAGCCCCTTCGTCCGCGGTCTTCCTCCTCGCCGGTGGTGGTGTCCTTCCACGTCCAGCATCGCTGCGCTGCCGAACCCCCACCTCCGTCTCGAAACCCCACCGCCTCCACCGGAGACCAGCCACTCCGCCCCAACAGAAACCCCCGCACCTCCGCCTCCACATCAGGCGACAGCTGCTGTTGGAGAGCCCCTCCGACTTATCCACAGCCGCCGTCTCCCTCTTCTCGGTATCGTCCCCAACTTGCGTCGAGCCCCGCACGAGTTTCCAGCCGCCGTCGTCGTATCCCGGCGTTTCTCGACCGCCGCCGCTTGGATCGGCCAGCGGCCGCCCGCACACGCCACCCCGCCCGATCTCCCGCCGCATCGACTCCACTTCCCCTTCGCCTGGCCGCACCGGCGACACCCTCGACTGCGAGATCCCTCCGCCTCGCCTCGCACGGGGAGCGTCAGATCCCGTGACCGAGAGTGTCGCGCCCCGCCAGCAGCGTGCCGCCGAAAGTTCCCTCGGTCGCTCGTCTTCTCGGATCTCTCTCAAGCCTTCCTCTAGAAGCTTTCTAACCATCTCTCTCTCCTTCCTTTTCGATTTTTTCTTTTTCCCTAAAAGTCTAACAGAGGACAGAAGTAGTAATAGTTATCTATTATTATTATTATTATTATTATTATTATTATTATTATTATTATTATTATTATTATTATATTATATTATATTATATGATTATTGTTATTTTTTTTTTATTATCATCATTATATTATATGATTATTGCATTATTAAGTAATACAAATATTGTCTAGCTAATTTCAAGCAAATTTTAATTATCGATTAGGTGTATAGATATTTGACAAGTTTTGGTTTAAATAATTTAAGTACTATTTTTAATTATTATCTAAAATATGTTTTAAATTATGAAAGATAGTTTCCACCTAAATCATATTTTACAACTTGAGAGTTTTCTACCCTAAAAAGTATTTTGTCTAATAAAATGTAATTTCCATATTATTATACAAGTATTTTCCTAAAAATTATTTTTTATATTTCTAAGCATTATTAGTATTTCTAAAAGTAGTATAAATACCTCTCTCTGCAAAAAAATCATACTATCTGTCAATCCTGATCATGACTGACCATATTTCTATTTTCCACGAATTCGGATCCCTATACATCAAACATGGCTATTGGACATTCATGGCTTGCCAGAGTATCGCACCACATTAGGCGACACACCAGGCAAGATACCTTGCCATTAAACTGTTTATATTCAGTCTGCTTTATTTTATATATTACTGTTCTTTATTTCCGGTTCTTACAATTCCTGATTTACTGCATGTTCAGTGATTATTAATTTACCTTGTTATTATCCTTTGATTGCATATGAACCTAGAGTTAAGGGACTACCGTCTGTAGTGTATCGCATATACCTTGGCACTGTTGTACCAGGAGGATGTGTGAGATGAGTAGCATGTAGAGGTTCTTGTGTGTGGACTGATCCTCCATGCGCATGCGTTAGGGCTAACTGCTAATAGAGGCATGTTAGGAGACTTAGCAGTTAGTAAAGGTATATGAGACATGGATGTGACTCTGTTAGACATTGGGTGGGAAGAACAGTTCCTTAACGTGTGGATCCTTATGCACTTTCCTATTACTGATACTGCTGGCCTCTGACATTCGATGAATGTTATGGTTTGAGGTCTCTGGTATCCTGATGGAACCATGCCTGAGTTACTGCTACTGAGCCAGATACCCATGCGTTGGAGGTTTGTTCTTAACTGCATGAACACAGTAGTATGGTCAGATTACCTTATTGTCGTCTCGTCACTTATTTCGGTTTGTGACATATTATATATTCAGTTTATTATGGCATGTTCTTTGTGTATCTTGTTACGTCCCTCTGAGGACCTGGTTATCTCGCCAGGTGTGTGCTCTTGTCTTTCACAAGTGTTCTAGCCGTGGCTATGATCATCGCTATTCTTCGAGGATGATTGCACTTTGATCGTCTTCGCTTCGCTCACCAAACCCTTTCTTTTGTGATGTATTTCTTTTCATAGTTGGTAGTGGATTTGTCTCCGCCCAACTACATGTACCAATGACAATTTATCGATTATATGATATCTTTTATTCTTATATTTTGTGTGGATGAGATTAGATTACTCTTGGTTCACTGCATTTTACAGCTTATGTGTACATACGAGGTTTCCATATATTGGAGTATACTTTGTATGTATACAGCTGGCATGGATACGTACCTAGTCCTAAGTATTTTGGGATGGATACGTACCTTTGCTTCAATAGAAGTAAGGCGGTCCCCAAACAGGAACTCAGGCTTCAAGAAAGTCACATTATCAGAAGTGGCAGATTTCAAAATGCTACGCTCCATCATCCGTTGGAGGAACCCATGCTGTTGTTCCCGGATTTGAGTCATTCTTTCGGGAGGCTGATCTAGCATGATGGCAGCTTGGGCAGGGTTTATCACCTTTTTATTATAATCCACTCCCATCTGACAGAGGGCGGCATCTAGAAGCACTTCATTCAAGAGCAGGACAGTCATCGACACTGGTGGTCAACAAAAGAAGGCAAAGATTAAGATATGTTAGAAACAACAAAAGAATCTGAGCCACGTTCCCATCAGAAGTGCATACCCTGAACCAAGGCTCAGGCGCATCTGAAAAGAAGCTTCGGCGCATCATCAAGGTCTAAATCCATGCGCGTCAGCAGTAGAGCTTCGGCGCATCATCAGGGTCTAAACCCATGCGCGTCAGCAGTGGAGCTTCGACGCATCATCAGGGTCTAAACCCATGCGCGTCAGCAGTAGAGCCTCGACGCATCATCAGGGTCTAAACCTATGCGCGTCAGCAGTGGAGCCTCGGCGCATCATCAGGGTCTAAACCCATGTGCGTCAGCAGTGGAGCCTCGGCGCATCATCAGGGTCTAAACCCATGCGCATCACTAGGAAAGCTTCAGCATATCATCAGGACTCACGGTCCATGCACGTCGGCGTAGGCGAAAGAAAAATATGGTAAAGAATGATGAAGCCCACCAGTCACCGCCAGCCGAACTTCGACGGGCGCCCGAGGGACATCATCCGCAACACCCTCCACAGGTTCTTTTCCTTTGCCTCGTCCTCGGCCAGCACCACCGCGAGGAGTCTTGGGGGCCATCTCGTGAAAAAAAAAGTTTAGGGTTTTTCGAAAGAGAAACTCTAGAGAAGAAGAAAGCAAAGTGGAGAAGAACCCTCTCTCTCCATTAGACGCCTATTTATAGGCTTAGACATACGCAGAAACCGATGAGGAGTGACATCAGCCGCCGCCTCGGATTCCATGAAGAGATAACTGCAAATAAATCCAAAAAGATCATCATTAATCTTCTTGGTTATCGAAGCGTTATCATTTGCAACTAAGAGGAGCATGCGCCCATCACTGACGCGCGGAGTACTCATGCGCCCGAACAGCCATGCGTTCCGTTGAAGACACCACCATGCTTCTTATACAAAGTATGCCAAAACTTGACAAAAAGTTTTAGAAACTTTGAAGGGGGTCTTGTAGAAGCATGGCATTTTAGAACCAGAAATCGTATGCGCCTAACACTACATGCGCCAGGAGGCTCGGATGAAGTACTTGGCACAGCAAACAGCAAAAGCATAGACATTAAAAGAAGATTTTTATTTCATATAAAAGCCTATTACATGTCTAAAAAAGGCTGTACAAAGGAGAACTTGTACAAAAAGAAAAGACCCTAAGTCTACAGCCAGGCGCAGTAACCACCATGCGCTCTCAAATAGGCGCATCTTGCATACGCTCTCAAACAGGCGCATCTCGCCATGCACTCTCAGTCAGGCGTATCCCTTCAGCAGCTCAGTTATGTGCATCCCTTCAGCGACTTAGTTATGTGCATCCCTTCAGCGGCTCAGTTATGTGCATCCCTTCAGCGACTCATTTATGTGCCGCCCTTTTAGTCAGGCGCATCATGAAGTCTCAGCATATGCGCCATCAAATACTTTGACTAATGAAGTATTTATTGAGCAGAATGAGGGTGGATAATCAACCCTCTAGCTGGAGGAAGAGCTCTCCAAACCAAGGAAGAGGAGAGCACCGCAATCGACTCGCGGCTAAAGGAGCAACTTTCAACCCAACCAGAATGGGCAACACCCACTCTAGCAGGAGGAGGAGCTCTCCCAAAGCCCAAGGAAGATGATCGGAGCACTGCAATTTCGATCTGCAGCTCTTCCAGCATAACGGAGACGGGGCTCGAGCATCCCGATCTTTGGATGCAACAGGCACCTTTCGCCTGCCTCAGAAGCCCTCAACTCCGACTTTTGGATGTAATAGTCACCTTCAAGTGCATCAATAAAGATAATGCGTCGCATCTTCACCCTAGGGGACATCTCGTCAACAGAATATCCTCAAGCAAGCAAGTTCATTTCTGGAGGACGTGAGAGAACGAGAAGCAAACTCTCTTCATGCCACTATTTATTGGCCGGGCAAATCAAACCCATGTGCCCAATGGCTGGCTCTCCGAATCCCGTGCAATGAATTTACATTAATGGTAATGAACCTGACGCTTCGGATTCAGCCAAGTCAAAACGGCTATTTAAAGCACTCGAAGAACGTAACAGTCGGACCAATAAAAATATGTCATGCAAAGCGGATGCGCCGGTCAGACCAAGCATCATACAGATGCGCCCATCAGCACCAAGCGCCTTATGAGCATGTGCCCCCATGCGTCCCCATACGCCTAGTGGAATGCAGATCGATGCGCCCACTTAAATACCCATCATCTCTCAAGAACATTAAATGCTGAAGTCTGACAGAGTTTGCAGCACGTCCCCCGAGGACTGAACAGTTGACAGCTTTTTCAGAAGACGAAGCGTCGCTGACGTCAGCATCATCATTACTTTCCTCTGGCGGTTACAAGCCACGTGGCTGCCCAACTATTTCGCATGCGCCTCCGCAGCCATGCGCCCAAATCTCTACATGTGTCCCAAAAGCCATGCGCCTCAGACTTTTCTCTGATCCCTAAAGACAGAAGTCAAGTCACTACTGAAGCCCCGTATGCGCCTCAAAAGCCATGCGCCCAGACTGGTTCGTGACTCCTAAATGTTACAAGCCAAAGTCTCCTCATGCGCCCAATCCCAGGCTCATCCTATCTGATCACTCTCCACCAATTCGAGATCTTTGAGCCATGGACCTACGACACGTGTCCTTTGACTCGATTCAGCCTATGAAGGGGTGCTAATCACCCAAGATCTCAGCAACTGAAAGATCCTCTCCATTGCTACGTGTCTGCTCGGTCGCAACCCACAAAGGCAACATGAAGGATTCAACTCCTCAATCAGAGCGCATCGCCCATGCGCCTCCATCAGCAATCACTACGTGGCATCCCCACTAACCGGTGCATCCTACTTATGCGCGCATGAGCAGCCAGCCTGCAGACTAAAAATAGAGGGATCATTTCCTTCTTCCAGATGGACAGACATATCCATGAACACACCTACGAATACACACATAGAGGCAGATACAGACACTCAACGTCTTCTTTCTCTCTGTAAGCTCTGGCACCCAGAGCAACTCAGATCTTCAGAGAACCGAGAACCGTCGTCAGATCGTCAACGGAGTCAACGCATTACCACTCGCTCCATCGGCAAAAGAGACCCAGATAAACAAAAGTGTACTCCTAGGACTACGTCTAAGTCCTACATTGTAAAACTGTTCTGTTTATAATTGAAATTTGCAATCAAAAGATTTTAATAGCAAACAGGTGGTACGGTGGTGATGGAGGCACTGGTGTTGGCAGAGACGAGGCGGAGAGCAGGAGTTCGATCGTCGGAAGGCGAGCGTGGTGGTGATAGGGTCCAAGACCGGGAAGGCGGCTTGGCAAGGCTGAGCTAGAGTTAGGCTAGGAATAGGATTTCATTGTCGGGTTGGATGTGTCGTGTCGGGGGTGTCCGATACGGTAGGGTGGACGTCCGGAATTGTCAGACATGACAGAATTATTGTATTTGTATGGTGGAGATGTAGTAGACGGGTGGCACAGACACGATGCACAATTTGTGGATGGAAAAATTTATGGAGGAGTACCTCTGCTTTTATAGGAGGTAGGAATTCCCAGTTGGATAGGGATTGGGCGGATTTAAATCCCAATTAGGTAAATCATCTATTAATTCAAATTGATTTAAAATAATAATCCAAATCAAATCCAATCTAAATAAATTCTATTCTTAATTTAAAATATTTTAAATAAAGTCAATAAAATCTTTTACAATTTAAATTACCATATTTAATCTAATATTAAATTTAAGAAAATCTCAAATATCATTTTCATAATTAAATAAATATAGTAATAATTAATTTCAGAAATTACAATAAATATTTAAATCTTTGAAAAATCTATTTACAAATAGAAAGTAATTAAAATTAGTTTTTGAAAATTTAAAAGTATACATGAAATTTAATTTTATGTACTTCACATGCGCTAAAATATATTATTTATAAAATATTATTTCCTAAATTATCACATATACTTTTTACAACAATAAAATAGCATTTTCATAATAAATCAAATAGAATAAAGTTTTGGCAGTCGCGACGCAAATAGATAAAGATATTTACTTATACTATTTTGAAACAAAATATATATTCTTCTATAATAAAACTTTTTGTATAAAAAGTAAATTGTTTCGTATATGTCTATTCGCACTTGACGTACAAATACCTAAAAAAACCAATACCAAAATAAATAAATTTTTAAAAATAATCATGGTAAAAATTTAGGGGGTTTACATCCTACCCAACTTATAAAAATTTCGTCCTCGAAATTTATGAGTAATTAGGGTAGGTAGGGTGAAGGGGATAGAAAGAGTTTAGCTATGAGAAATCACAATTTAATTCATTAGACGAAGAGAAGAAACGTCATTCAACAAAAATTGACAATTTGATAACTAAAAGAATAAATCAATGGTGTAGTTTTGTAATGATCATGTGCATGACATCCTTCTGTGTCTAATTTGGTCATACTGCTATCAATCCTAAAATCACCAAAATCTCAAAGATGTTTAATAAATTCCTCTATCTCATTCTAAGACTACTAATTCCATATTCGGGTCGCGTTAAATATCATCATGATCTTCGAGTAATCTCTATGGTTTTTATTAGTAATAAATCTCCAAAAGCTTCAATTTCTTCTCAATATTCATAATCCATAAAACTTCAATTTTTTTCTTAAGACACTTTCTTTTTCTTCTTTATTTCATTTTATTTTTCTTCTTCAGATTAACTCACAAAATTTATATTCCTTAAAAATATATTCTCAATTCCTATATCTCACAATATAAATTTCAATATGTACCAAAGTTTTGAATTCAAGGATTCTATATTCTTCTTCTTCCATCATATCTATATATAGTTTCGTTCAAACTAAATTTCGACCTCATAATCTCTTTAAAATTAAAATTTAATAAATCAATTAGTCGGAGCAATCAAACTCTATCTTAGTCATGAAACTTCATATTCGTAATCATCATAAAAATTATCCTTAGGATATCAAGAATTTCCACCTTTTAATATTGGGTGGCTTCGAGATCTACTACATCAAACATCCTACTTATCATCTTATAAAAATTTCTCAATAATGGGTTTACTTTGAAGAACCGATTTGTCAATCGAGAAGTCTTATTTCCTTTTAAAAAAATGTCACCTTTTCTCAATTTTGCCTAATAGGATTTACCATATAATTCCATTTATGCATGTTCAATCACATTAATAAATTTTACCACTATTCTCCTCGGTGGGTTTTCTAATCTAACATTTACTAACAGAGGGATGTCATGGTCAAAGTTCATCTTTACATAAGAGAATCATAAACGGAACAAGGTTGCATATACTACGGAGGAATCATAGCGAAATACGGTGAAGCAATTTAATCAGACGGAAGAAAGTAGAGTTGTTAACGTTGCATGGAGAGTAAAAGGTGGTATGGGTCTAAGTAAACATGATAAGGCATGAAATAAAAGGACAAGGGTTAAGCAATTGAGATAAAACACAAATTAAGCATTTAGAAAATTTAGTGGATCACAATCATACATTGGGTCGAAAGATTTTAGTCAAGTTTTGGTCTCTAAATGTAGTCAGGAAGGACAATGTTATCATTGTAGGGTTTATAGCTAGCCATTTGTCTCGAATATCGCATCATAAAAATAGAGTACAAGAGGTCGTATTTTAGTGGGACATGATATACCTACACAAAGGTGAGCTCGCCTAGGTCTTCCATGTGAAATTTGTGGGAAGGAAAAATCTATTGTTGTGCTTCAAATATCAAAGTCACGATAGGGAACGCCAAATGATCAAAATAGGAAGTGGGTTTTCATAAGGTGCTAATTAATGCACCAAAAATAAAAGGTTAGGGCACGAATGAAGATAATTAATGGAATCTCGTAGATCGAGGTAAAAATAAGTTAGGGACACAGTTTCTAGATAGAAAATAGTCTCATAAAGGTATGGTCAAGGGAATGATTCTAATCATTTCTAAGTTTCAAACAATTAGATGGTCACGAATAAAAGATCTAGATTTGTGGAAAGGTCAAGTGGGTCAAGATATGTTCATCAGTTTGGTCGATGACTAACTATACTTGTGTAAATGCAATATCATAATCATAGGTGGCATGGCAATCTAATGTAGAATACTTCTATCTCACTAGGGTGACCTTTCTTCCTTCTTGGTCCTCTACCAATATGATCTAATCTAAATTTCAAGTTCCTCGAAGTTTTTCAATAAAATTTCCAAGATACTCCACCAAAATTTTCAATCATCATAGGCTGTTAACTTTAATCAAAATTTTAAATCTCTAGTCAATCTCGAAACAACCCTTTTATATCGCAAATCGAATTACTTCTTCTTCTTTTTTCCGAACCTTAAACTCAACATTTAATAAGTTCATCAGCCAAATTTCATACTACAAAATGGAACAATTAAATAACTCCCAAATTTAATTATATATCCTTCAAATGTGTATATCTAACTTCCAATAAGTCACAACTACTCTTCAAAAGTAATTTTTTTCACCAAAATATAAATATCCATAATCAAGGCTTTAAACTCAAAATCTAAATAACTTGATATATAATAGAGCATATGACGTAATTTTATCCATCGTCCTTAAAGTTTGGTTAATCGTAAATCCTACTTTAACATTTAAAATTTTATGATCCTTTTCCAAATCAAATTTATATCCTTCCAAAAAAATGTATAGCTATAACTCGATAAATCATAAATGCTCAAAGACCTTCAAAAATCAAAACGCAAAGCAAATCAATTTGTTTTCTCGATCTAGTTATCCTCTTGTGTATATCACCTTGTAATATCAAAATAAAATTCCAACTATCTTTTGGAAGCGGTAATATGCTACTACCCAACTTGGAATTAACTAATCCTTAAGATCATATTTCTAGGACAATAACTGCCTTTATAACGCAAATAAAATCTCAATGCATATTAATTGCCAATGCAATCCATCTAGCCATGTGTTTAACCTATGGACATATACTAGTGTAGTCATCTTACTAGACACGAAACTAAAAATTTACGGTAGAAGGAGTCAAGTAAGATGCAAATCAAGGAGGTCGAACGAGAGTTCAAAATTTGAAGTCAAGAAAGGATGTCAAGTAGGTGGATGAGATTCTAAACTCTAATCCTATATTGCAGGCCCATTCGGTACAGTCATGTAACCGAAATGGCAAACTTGACCTGCATGGGCAACCACAAAAATATGTAACATCCCAGTCCCAAAATACGTAGGACTAGAACGTAATCATGCCAGCTGTAAACATACGAAGTATATGGACCATTGTATGTATACATAAGCTATAAAATACAGTAACCAAGGCACTAAATCTCATCCACAAAGATAAATAATGATATAAAAGCAACTTTGAATTTGTCATGTATACAATCGTTGGGCGGAGACAAATCCACTACCAACTATGAAAAGAAATACATAATAAAAGAAAAAGTTTGGCGAGCGAAGCGAAGACGATCAAAGTGCAATCATCCTCGAAGAAATAGTGACAATCATGACCACGGCTAGAACACCTGCGAAAGACAAGAGCACACACACCTGGCGAGATAACCAGGTCCTCAGAGGGACGTAATAAGATACAATAAACATGCCATATAAATACTGAATATAAAATATGCCACAATCAAAGAAAGTGACAAGACACAAATAAGGTAACCTAACCGTACTAAAGTGAACATGCAGTTAAGAATAAACCTTTCGTTGCATGAGCCCTGGCTGTAAATGGGATCTGGTATAGTCCCCACTTGGGCACCAGTGACCATAACGCATGACGTTCAAAAATAACAGTGGCAAACCTGAGGGGCTAAACATACCCGTATCTCCAGCGGAGCTTCCGGGTTACAAGGGAAGTGCATTCGAAGCCCATACGACAAGAAAATGTTCTTCCCACCCAATGTACCTACCATGTCGCATCCATGACCAAGTAACACTACTAACCGTCAAGTCTTCTAATATACAACTATTGACAGTTAGACCAAACGCATGCGCATGGGTGATCAGCCAACACGCAAGGACCTCTACATGATCAGCCAATACACTACAATCGGTAGTCTCTTAACTCAAAGTCCATATGCAATCAAAGGATAATAGCAAAGTACATCTAATATCACTGAACAGACAGTAAATCAAGAACTCTAAGAACTGAAAATAAATGAACAGTGATATGTAATAAAATGCAAACTGAATATAAATAATATAATGGTAAGGTATCTTGCCTGGTGGATCGCCTGATGTGGTGCGATACTCTGACAAGTCATGAATGTCCAATAGCGATGATCAATGTGCAGAGGTCCAAAGTCGCGAGGAAATAGAAAAAAGGATCAGTCAAAATCAAGAATATTGAGGGAATTTGTGTGAAGAATACATATACTACTTCTTAGAAAAATATGTATAATACTTGAAAACCATGTTTACTAGTAAAAATAATTTTAGGAAAACATTTGAAAAGCAAAAAATGGTTTGGACTAAAACTCTTCGTGTGTCAAAACAAATTCTTTTAGGTAGAAAACTATCTTTTGCAAATTTTTTTAATATATTTGATAATTTCTAAAATAATACAAATATTAATAACACAACACTAAATAATTTTATTTATTAATAATAAGATCTAATGATACTAATACCCATATCATAAGAGTAGTAATTAGATATATATTTTATTTTTATTTTTACAATAGTGTTAATAATACTACTGTCATTATTATAACAAAACAATTGATAAAATAAAAAATATAATAATAAACGTATTATTATCATTATAACCAAACAATTGAAAAGAAAAGAAAAAATAAACAATTATAACACAATAATAATAATAATAATTGTACTGCTTTTCTCTTAATATAGAAAGAGAATTATAAGGAGAGAGAGATGAGAGCGGGAGGAGAAGGGGGTGTGGGCGATCGGGACTCACCATCGGCGGAGGGACGCGTCGGCGCCGGGCGGTGACTGGGCGTCGGGAACCGACGGGCAGGGCGCGGTGGTTCACAGCTGCACGCTTGGGGCGCGGCGGTTCCTGTCTGAGTGGGGCGACGGGCGCGAGAAGTCGGAGGCGGCACGATTTTGGGCGGTGGTCGGCGGTGGCCCCACACGCGGTGGCACCGGGGTTTGGGCGGCGCGGTGGCGTCTCGGCTCCCTCGGGTCGGAACGGGTCGCTCGGTGGAGATGCGGCGGCGGATCGGCGGCTTCGGGCGCGGCGGTGGTCTCGAGCGGTGGCGTCGCGACGTGCCCGTCGGTTTCTGGATGGAGACGGGCCTGACAGAGCTATTGGGGACGGTGATGCACGGAGGTGCCAGGGCGGCGCCGGTGTGGGTTCGTCGGGACTCGACGCGGTCGCTGGGCGGAGATGGCCGATCTAGGTCGTGACGATAGATCTACGGCACGTCGGGCCGGAGTGGCGAAGGCGAGTCGGTATGGGTCTCTTTCTCTTTCTATCTCTCTAATGGTTTTTGGGGTTCCTATGGTGGTGTCGGTGACGGGGGTGGTGGTGCTTGGTGGTCGGAGGTGTTTACGGAGTGGCGGAGGATGTTGCAGGATGTACGGTGGTGGCGTAGAGTTGATTTGGGAAGGACAGGGTGGTGGCGTAGGAGTTGGATGGAAGTTGCTGGGTGGTACGGTGGTGATAGAGGCGCTGGTGTTGGCAGAGACGAGGCGGAGAACAATAGTTCGATCGTTTAAAGGCGAGCGTGGTGGTGATAGGGTCCAAGACCGGGAAAGCGGCTTGGCGAGGCTGAGCTAGAGTTAGGCTAGGAATAGGATTTGATTGTCGGGTTGGATGTGTTGTGTCGGAGGTGTCCGACCCGGCATAGTGGACGTCCGGGATTGTCGGACGTGACATAATTATTGTATTTGTATGGTAGGGATGTAGTAGACGGGTGACATAGACACGATGCACAATTTGTGGATGGAAAAATTTATGGAAGAGTACCTCTCCTTTTATAGGAGGTAGAAATTCTCAGTTGGATAGGGATTGGGAGGATTTAAATCCCAATTAGGTAAATCATCTATTAATTCAAATTGATTTAAAATAATAATCCAAATCAAATCCAATCTAAATAAATTCTATACTTAATTTAAAATATTTTAAATAAAGTCAATAAAATCTTTTCCAATTTAAATTACCATATTTAATCTAATATTAAATTCAACAAAATCTCAAATATCATTTTCATAATTAAATAAATATAGTAATAATTAATTTTCAAAATTATAATAAATATTTAAATCTTTGAAAATTCTATTTGCAAATAGAAAGTAATTAAAATAGTTTTTGAAAATTTAAAAGTATACATGAAATTTAATTTTATGTACTTCGCATGCGCTAAAACATATTATTTATAAAATATTATTTCCTAAATTATCACATATACTTTTTACAATAATAAAATAGTATTTTCATAATAAATCAAATAGAATAAAGTTTTGGCAGTCGCGACGCAAATAGATAAAGATATTTACTTATACTATTTTGAAACAAAATATATATTCTTCTATAATAAAACTTTTTGTATAAAAAGTAAATTGTTTCGTATATGCCTATTCGCACTTGACGTACAAATACCTAAAAAGCCAATACCAAAACAAATAAATTTTTAAAAAGAATCATGGTAAAAATTTAGGGGGTTTACAGGTGGTCTTTGTTGTTGCTGCTGCATCGGCGGTCCTGCTGTCGAAACATCTGAGCCTGTGGCATCATGGGACATTGTGCCAATGGTCTCACTGCTACCGATGGTCCTTGATACTGGCCTGCCCCTGGTGCTGGCAGAGCCGGATACTGTTGTACTGGTCCTCCTGACCTCGAATTCATAGGACAAGTAGAAATCTGATGATCTGGACTTCCACATATCAAACACTGTCCGTTCAATATCCGACACGCACCTCTAGTGTGCCCTGCCTTCCCGTAATAAGTGCAGCCCATTGGGGTTGCTGGTTCTTCCTCTGCTGCTGCTGCTGTCTTGCTGGGGGTACTGGCCCTCGCATTGCCACATCGTGAATGCGAACGCTAGGAGATGGTGTTGTTATTCGGGGTGCTTCTCCCTCTCCTCCTTCAATCTGATTATGAGATCTCTTCTGACCTCCAGTCCTTGTTGTGATCCTCTGGATGGTGATCTCATGCCTTCGGGTTGCCATCAACACCTCATCAAAGGTCTGGTAGTTGTGCCCGTCTATCAATTGCAAGAGTTCAAGATGGAACCCTTGCTGAAATCTCATAGCCCTTTGGCTCTCTGTTGCTACCATCTCTGGGGTAAACCTACTCAATCTGCAGAACTCTGCTGCATAAGCATCTACTGTCTTGCTGGCCTGCTTGAGGTTGATAAACTTTTGTTGTAGCTCAAACTGTGCCACAACTCCATAATACTTCATCTTGAACCTCGCAGTAAAATCATCCCAAGCTATATGACGTCTGATGCCCACTTCTTCTGATTCCCACCAATCACGTACGAGGTCCTGAAGTAACAACTTTACTTGATCTACACGTTCTTTTGTCGGTACACTACAACAAAAAGACCTATTAATGACGATCGACAAGGAGTTTTAATGACGGCTGATACATAAGCATTATTAAGTTAAAAAATACCCTTTTTCTATGACGGTTTGGGCTAATTCTGGGCTTTTTATAACGTTTATAAAACAAAGCGTTATTAATAGTTTAGAGCGGTGGCAAACTTGTAATATTTTTTAACTTCAATTTTTGGCAAAATCCTTGTTGTACCCCGAGTTTCAACAAAAAATTTCCTCCACCAAAATTGTTCTTGTGGATTTTCTCCTTCTCCTCCTTTCTTCTCCCTCCTCTTTCCCAACTCCAAAACCCTAACTCTAGCTAGTTCAGCAACACCCTCCTCTCCTCCTCTTCTTCTCCTTCCTTTCCTCCAACTCCAAAACCCTAACCCTAGATCCCAAACCCTAAACCTAGTTAGAAAGGGATCCGACGATCTCTCTCTCTCCGTCCATGGGTTCGAGACCGACGACATGGTGTGGGGGAAGGTCAAGTCGCACCCATGGTGGTCGGGCCACATCTTCAACGAGGCCTTAGCGTCACAGTCGGTCCGGAGGACCAGACGCGAGAACCACATCCTCGTCGCGTTCTTCAACGACAGTAGCTATGGCTGGTTCGACCCCCCGAAGCTCGTCCCCTTCGCCCCCACCTTCCTCGAGAAGTCCCGGCAAACCGCCTCGAGGAGCTTCGCCAAGGCCGTCGACGAATCGCTCTACGAGTCCAGCCGCAGGGCCGCGCTTGGCCTTTCCTGCATATGCAGGAACCCCTACAACTTCTGCGCTTGACATCTTTCCACATCCCCATCTACTCGTAGGCACCAACTGTTTGAGGAAATCCTGTGCAGAACAGGAAACCTTAATCACTAACAGGTAATACTCACATATTTAAATTCTTTCGTATTTGGTTGAAAGTGCAATGGGCACCAACTGTTTGAGAAAATCCTCCAAAAGAATGTAGTAGTAATGTTAAAGGGCGATTAATAGGTATTGTGTAAAAATAATAACAGAATTCTTTTAAATCCTCCAAAAGAATGTAGTAGTAATATTCATCTGGAGGAGCTTCAACAAAGCCCTTCCCCAGGGATTTCTACTCTTTGTTGTCATTTGTCACTGCAGTGAAGTCCTTCCCCAGGGATGACCCAACAAAGCCCTGCAAGCTCACCGCCTTCCTTGGGTACAAAGCTGGCATGACCCACATTGTGCGTGAGGTCGAAAAACCAGGATCGAGTAATTTTTTCTTCTTAACTATCATTCTATGCTTTCTAATTTTTGTTAAGCACTGTGAAGATGTTACATTTGGCTTGTGATCCAGCGTTTAGAAACATGCAAAAACTATTGATTGTGTATTGTGGATGAGCTTCAGATTAGTCACAGAATATTAGCTCTTAGACTTAATTTATCTGCTGTATGGTTTGACCGTTCCATAAGTCTTTGCCTATATTAGCTGTTAATTTTCTCTGGTAATTGTTAAGTTTCAGCTTTAAGGATCAATAAAATGCTGTATGTCGAGTTCTATACATATTTGGTCGCATATTTGGTCAATTGCTGAAATTTGTCTTAACTACTCTTTGCTTTCATCTATGCAGAGCTTCACAAAAAGGAGACATATGAGGCTGTCACGATTGTTGAAGCTCCTCCTATGTTCATATGGACCAGGTGAACTGTTGTTGAAAATAACACTCATTCTGACACATATTTGTTTATCTTTTCAGCAGTTAGATGGTTTACTAGTATTTTTCTAATAAAATCAAAGATCTTGAAATGTGATGGAGGAACATGTGACGCTGGTATTGGTTTCCTGTTTTTGTTGGGCTTAACCGGAGGGTTGCTTAATTTTTTTTGTAATTTAAGTCACTTGATTAATGATCACTTTTCCAATGTGCTGAAATTTGTGTGGAAATATAAACTTATGACGTAGACTTCTAATTTTTTTCCATTTATCATTGTTGAGAAATTTAAGATTCATTAGCTAAATAGCATGTAGAGGTACAGAATTATCCAGTTTTTCTTTTATTAATAATAGGTGGACATATGGTACTTAAAAAGTAGATTATGAACATGGGTTGGACATTAGACTGCTAGAGGTAATTTACTTTGCAAGAAAAGTCCAATGAGCGAGATTGATTTTGTATATTTTTCCCTCTCTACTTCAGGCCAGATTGTTTGAAGTTTATTGTCATTAATATCTTATGGAGCTTTGGTTTCTCATTAGCTTATGGACCTTGATATTCGTAATTATTTTATAGTTGCAGGATAATATTATCTAGTGTCTCTATTTCTTGAAGGGTTGTATTTTTCAGTTATTTTCTTCCTCTCTTCTTGAGTTCTTCTTTTAATTTAGTTTTTTTTTCTTTGCTGGTCGAACTTGTTTCTTAACTGACAGGCTTCCTTACCCGTAGGCCATATCGACGCCAAAGTAAAAAAGTATGTAGCAACTTTCGATGGAGTACGGAACTGACTCACTTTCTGCTACCATTCCTTATAACAAATCAAGCAAAGCTGAGTTTGAAGATGGGTAGAACTTTCAGGAATTGGATGCATTTCAAGCTGCAGCTCGGGTACATTCTATATTTGGATAGCAAAAGAGAGATTTATTCCTATTTTTTGGATACATTCTGTATTTGGATATTTAATGTAATGAAGATATTGATATGTACTCTATTTTGAGAAATGTAATAAAGATGGTGATATATAATGTTAAGTTTTTGGAATATAATATATACTGTGCAGTATAGAGCATTATAAATATGCTAATTTGAATAGTATAAAGTGTTATAAATGTGCTGCATTGAGCCTATACATATTATCTATTCATGACGTTTTAAAATTGTTCTGAATTGTGAACTATATATTAACTATTCATAACGCTTTTATAAAAACTATTCATGACGGTTATTTTATGACGCTTTTAAAAAACATTTATAACACCCGTTTTCATAACGGTTGCTGTGAAAAAAAAACGTCATGGTTCGTCATTAATGACGCTTTTTAGCCGTCATTAAAAGGATTTTATGTTTTAGTGGTACCTTAGTTGCTGTCAGAATAGCCTCAATATCTTTAAGCCATGCATCTGCTAAAATGGCATCTTTCGTGCCTTCGAAATGACGGGGGTTGTACTTGCAAAATCTGGTTGACGCCCTTGAATCAGTCCTCACTCCTCTTTCCAAAGTCGTTTGTAATCCTTGGTTGAGCAACACATTCTGCTCTTGTAGCTGAGTGTGTATACGCTGCTGGGCCAGCATCTGATGTTGTTACGTAGCCATCATCTCCTTCATGATCTCTAGAAGGGCTGGTGTGTCTACTTCCACAGGGGTAGGTGGAACTGTTGGTGATGTTGGAACCTCCAGATACTGCGGTCCAGTTGTTGGTTCTACTATCACCTCTTCTTGGATGGTCTCTTGAGGTAGCACCGGCCCTTATTGCTGACCAACATGATCAGGTTGTTCATGCTGCCCTTGTTGTCCTTGCTGTTGCTGTCCAGCTCTGACATATGCGGACGAGGTGCCCCTAAGAAAAGGGACAAGAGAACAATCAAATGATTGGACAGGAAAGATCAAATGAAGTCAAAGGATACCGGAATGTCAAGCTCGAGTCGAGAGTAACGAATCATGAGATCAAGAAAAAACATGTGTGATTGAGACATCCTATAAATTAAAACACCCCACAAGTCTGAAATCAGACATGCATGGGCCACCACTAAAACCTTGTCACGCCCCAGAACCAGAATACCGGAGAGCGGGGGAGTGACTCAGCCAGCTACATATTACGGGTAGATGAATACCGTATAATACGATCAATATTGTCTAAAAGATGAGGGGGTGCATACTACATGAAAGTCTCGCTAGGGTTACCTAACATCTATTGTCTCAATAATTCAAACAAGAAGCAATAATAGAGAACATGTAAGATAAGCAGTAAGGCATCCCAAATATTTAGTCAAAATGTTCTTAAGATCTGGCTATACAAAACATAGCCAGATGGTATAGCAAGGTATACACAATCGTTATCAGCTGCAGTCTGACTTAGTTACAATTATATAAAATTAAGTACAAGACAATCCGACTAACATGTTGGTGCCAAGCGGTAAAATATAAAGTAAGTAGCAAAATGAGCAAGGAAGCAAGGAACCCACTCGTGTCCTCCTGTGATCATCCCTCTAGTATTGACCATCTTAAAGGTAGAAGTAAGCTGAGTCCTTGGGGACTGCCTCTAAATCTGGCCATACAAACCAAAGAGGTTAGGTCTCTAATAGCAAGTACCACAAGGGAGCACGACATGAGAATTAAAACCAGTAATAAGAGTCAAGAATATAATAATAAGTCTCTGCTTGCTACTGGAATTCACACAACATCCCGACACTTCAAACCAACTTCCCAACCAAACAAGGACAGAGGTTGACCCGTCATGCCCTGACATTCTGATCATCTCAGTAGTTAACAGAGTAGGTACAGTACACAAACAAATCAATTTAAACGGCCATACAACTACTACGGCTTGCTACTATAAGTTCTAAATTGTCTTGGAAAATGCAATCAGGATTCCTCAGTTCTTACTATGTGCAAGCAAGGCTAATCTATCCAATAATCAATTATGTCAATCATGAATTAGACGAGACCCAGCGGGATGCCCGTCATAAATATACAATAAATAATATAAGCAGATACCGCTCCCTGCCCTTGTGGCAGATTTGTAGTATCTGTAGGAACCAACCGACACGTCGGGGCACCAATTGCCCCGGGATGGCTGCCATATAAGAACTCGAGAATCTATTCTCTGTCCATACAATCGTTATTTTATTTAACTTAATAGTCCCTATGTTGATTAAAATCCCATGCCGTGGATCATGGTCATTAAGAATGAGTACTTTCGTATAAAGTACGATATGCACAACTCTACAACGATGCCCGTACGGTTAGGTTGTAGGTCTTACATAGCGTAATGCAACAATTTGACCTAGCCATGGAATAATCATGCCTTGACTGTAAAGTACATATGCTGCTTCTATAGAAATCAGTTGAAGTCTGCACGTATCCATATGCCAATGTTCGGGATCGGCTAGTCGATTGCAATAGTTCATGTTAATATGAACGTGTCTCATTCAATTCAATAAGACGACTAGCCAGTCTTCTAGTTCCAACTAGGAATGCAAGATCAATCATTAGTCAAAGTAACAGTCGAGGTCAATTCATGACAAGGCATGAAAGTCAAACTAGTATTAAGCATGGTCGAGTCTATAACTTGCATAAAATAGTTGGTAACATATTCTTGAAGCCAAGGAAAAGATCTACCATTTTTATGTTATGAGTTTTTCAAGATTCTAGCTACAAAACAACTTAAACAGGCAAAAACAGTGAAATAGGGCAATCCCGGCGCATGGGATTCCTGCACAATCCGCGTATAGGAATTCCTGCTGTGCATGGGAATTCCTGTACAATTCGCGCATGGGAATTCCTACACAATCCGTGCATAGAAATTCCTGCACATCCGCGCATGGAAATTTCTACACAATCCGCGTATGGGAATTTCTGTACATCCGTGCATGGGAATTCCTGCACAATCCGTGCATGAAAATTCCTGCACATCCGCGCATGGGAATTCTTGTACATCCGTGCATGGGAATTCCTGTACATCTGCATATGGGAATTCCTGCACATCCGTGCATGGAAATTTCTGTACAATTCGTGCATGGGAATTCCTGCACATCCGTGCATGGGAATTCTTGCACATTCGCGTATGGGAAACTCACATTGCGTCTTCAGAACATACGTGTAAGGAACCTACGCGCATGACACGCTCGGAGTCAAGGGATGCGTTGCCGGGACTTCATGGCGCATGGACTCTCGGCGCATGGCCTCCCGGGCGCATGGGGGTCATCGTCCCCAAACAGCAAGTTCAGCCATGAAAGTTCTGAAAACTTGCCTTGGCCATAACTTCCTCAAAACAAGTCAAAATCTAACTTTTTAAAAGCCAAACTTTGGTAGAATTGAATTCTCTACAACATGGAACCACTTATTTTCGAAAACAATAAAGTTTGATAGATCAAATCTACAAAATCCATACAAAAAATAAAACTTAAAACTTAGATCTACACCCAACCATCCATGGAAATCAAGAACTTCGAGACCTAAACTTGTAGAGAAAGAGAAGATAAACAACATGAAAAAAATAAATAAGAATGCATGAAATCCCTCATGGTGTGCAAGATGTACTTGTCTCTCCAAATGAGTGGGTGGGAGAGTAATGGAGGAAGAAGAAGAGTAAATGAGAAAGAAGAAGTAATGAAGAGAGAGAAAGGATTGAGGCTTTAAATGAAGATGATGGTGGGTTGGTCGGGTTCATGTTGAACCACCCAAGTCCGAAAATAGACCAACCCAAGCCGAGCCCAGAACCAAAGCTAAGCAGAAAATAAAATACAGCAAAAATAATTAGCACAAAATTAAAGGAATTAAATACAGAACAAATTTATGATAAATATTAAATAAATACATTCAAGCAGTGCACGTATTAAAATACGTATTCTGGGAACGGGAAGTGACAACACAAGTCTTCAGTATGTCCTCTAGCGTCTGTATCATCCTTTCGGACTGTCCATCTGTCTGTGGGTGGTACACTGTACTAAACTTGAGCCGACTGTCCAACTCTTTCTGTAAGCTCCTCCAGTAGTGGGACGTGAATCTGTTATCCCGTTCCGATACGATACTCACTGGTACTCCGTGCAAGCGAACTATCTGCTGCATGTATAGCTTCGCCAACTTCTCGGTGGAGAGCCCCATCTTGAAGGGTATGAAGTACGCACACTTCGTCAGCCTATCAACGATGACCCAAATGGCATCCTTCCCTCCTTGGGAACGAGAAAGCCCTGAGACGAAGTCCATCGTAATATGTTCCTATTTTTACTCTGGAATGGGTAACGGCTGCAATAAACCAGCTGGCCTCTGACGCTCCGCCTTGACCTGCCGAAAAACTAGGCATCTCGAAATAAAATGTGATACATCCCTCTTCATCCCGTGCCACCAAAGATGTTCCTGCAAGTCACGGTACATCTTGTTGGCACCAGGGTGAATAGAATATCGCGATCGGTGTGCCTCCTGCAAGACTGCCTCTATCAGCTCTCCCTTCGGCACGCATAACCGGCTGCCATGCCTCAAGGATCCATCCTCTACTATGGTAAACTCATCCAGCAATCCAGCTAAATCCTGGGCTCGAAGTCTGCAGAGGCTCTCATATGTAGACTGTGCCTCCTTGATCTACTCCATCAAACTTGACTGAATGTCTAACGCCATCATCTGTATCACTGATCCTGGCCGAACTATCTCGATACCGAGCTTCTCCAGATCTTTTCGCAAATGTCTATCTATCATCAGATACCATGCCATCGAATGCCTGTTCAGCATCCACCACCATATTGGCCTTCCCAGTGTCGAAGTCCTTCATCAACTCCAACCATCATCTCTGCCTCATGTTCAGCTCTTTCTGCATGAACACATACTTCAAGCTCTTGTGGTCAGTAAAGATTTCTACTCGCTCTCCGTATAAGTAGTGTTTCCACAACTTGAGTGCAAAGATCATCGCAGCTAACTCTAGGTCGTGGGTAGGATAGTTTCGTTCATGAGTCCGTAATTGCCTAGATGCATAAGCAATCACTTTTCCATGCTGCTGTAGGACACATCCTAGCCCCTTTTTTCGAAGCATCACTGTAAATGGTGAAACCTCCAGACCGTAAAGGTAATGTAAGAACTGGAGCGGTCGTCAGCCTCCTCTTCAGCTCCTTAAATGCTGCCTGGTAGTCCTCTGACAAGATGTACTCTACGTCCTTCCATGTCAGTTTTGTCATGGGTTCAGCTATCCTAGCAAAATCTTGGACGAACTTTCTATAATAGCCTACTAAACCCAAAAAGCTTCTGATCTCTGAAACTGACGTTGGAGCCTTCCATGTCTTAACGGCAGCAATCTTTCTGGGATCCACCGAGATCCCCTCTCCAGTAATTATATGACCGAGAAACTCCACTTGGTCCAAAAAGAACTCACACTTCGACAATTTGGCATACAACCTCTCCTGCCTCAGAATTCCCAAAACTGTCCGTAAGTGCTCTGCGTGCTCCTCCGACGTCTTCGAGTATATCAGGATGTCGTCGATAACTACTACGACAAACTTATCCATATACTGGTAAAATATCTTATTCATCAAGTTCATAAAGACAGCTGGCGTATTTGTGAGACCATATGGCATCACCAAAAACTCGTACCGTCCGTACTTCGTATTGAATGCCGTCTTCTAGATGTCTGTAGCCCTGACTTTTACCTGGTGGTAACCGGATCTCAAATCTATCATAGAAAATACCTTCGTCCCACTCAACTGGTCGAACAAATTGTCTATCCTGGACAGAGGATATTTGTTCTTAATGGTGATGGTATTCAATGCCCGATAGTCAATGTACAACCGGACTGCACCATCGTTCTTCGGTACAAAGAGTACTGGAGCTTCCCATGGAGAAGTACTAGATCGAATGAAACCCTTTTTCAACAGGTCTTCAATCTGCTCCTTCATCTCTACGACCTCCTTGGGGTTCACTCTATAGCAAGCCCGGGATACTGGTGATGAACCCGGTACTAAATCTATAGTGAACTCTACATCTCTGTCAGGCGGAAGTCCTGGAAGATTCTCTGGGAATACATCCATAAACTTCCTAATGATAGGGTGTGGCGGTGCTATCTCCCCAACTGTCGCACAAGAGTTCAGCTCTAGGCTGATCTCCGGCCCTGTCCTCCTGACACTGAATGGTGCCGTACCTGGGGGACTGAACAGAATACTACCCTCATGACAGTCTATAGCTGCGTGAGCATAGCTAAGCCAGTCCATCCCTAATATGATATCATACCCGGGGAGTGGCATCACAAAGAATTATTCCTTAAAACTCTCTTCCAGCTATAGTAATTGAGCATCTATAGATAGCTCTAATGGGTACTGGTCCTCCTCCCGTCATTACTCTACTCATCTCCTCGGTACGTGTAGCTACTAAGTGGTGTTTATGCATAAACTCTAATGACATGAAGCTATGTGTGGTACCAGAATTAAACAAGCATAGAGCTAGAAAAGTATACAAATAAATATGACCTGTGATGACGTCAGCCAAATAATCTGGCTTCGAAACCTGCTCCGGCTCCGCCTCAAGAGCCAGACTATAAGCCTTCCCCTGGGGTCCCTTCTGCTGCTGCAGATGTTGCCCAAACCTCTGCTGCTGATTCGGGAGCGGCGGTCCTCTAGATGGTGGTCCGGCACCTGGTACCCTCGCGGCTGGGCAGTCCCGAAGCTGATGGGTGGTAGACCCACAAGCTAAACACTGCCCCAACCTCTTCCTGCAGATGGCGAAGTCATGCCCTGGCATCCTACAGAATGAACACACAGGTCCCCTCTGTTGTCGAGGTCCCGGGGCTCTAGCTGGTGGGGTTGGGTTATGAGGTATGGGAGGACGGTATGTCTGCTGGTGCGGTACCGGTGCTCTCGGCTGGAAAGCCTGCCGCTTAGAAGGTCCTTCGAGGTGTACAGAAGCCGGCCTCTTGCAAGACTGAAGACGCTCCTCTATGCTCCGGGCCAACTCTAGGCTCTGGTAGTAGTCAGTCGTACCGTTTTCCACTATAAGAATACCAATGTCTGGAACTAGACCATGGCAAAACCTACGTGTCATCTCCTCTGGATCTGCAACTAGACTAGGAGCGAAATGGCTCAAACGACTAAACTCTGCTGTATATTCGTCAACAGAACGATTCCCCTACTGGATGTTCTGGAATCGTAGCCCCAAGGCTACCCTAGCGGTGGTCGAGAAAAATTTCTTCTTGAACTGGGTCTTGAACTGATCCCAAGTGGCCTTCCCTCTCGCGAATAGCGGCTCATTCCTGAACCAAACTCCTCCAAGTCTATCAGCAGAAATCCTGCTGCCTCGACCTGGAGGTCACCTGGTAACCTACCTCCAAGGAGATTCCTCTCTACCGAGTCTAGCCAGTCATCTGCTACTACGATGCCCTCGGTCCCCATGAACTCCTTGGGGTTCAGATCCATAAAGTCCTTGATTGTCCCCGCTCTCTGTTGTAGTTCTACAGGTGGTGGGACCACGGTACGTTCCTCAGAATGCTCCATGTTCTGGCGGAGTAAGGAGGTCTGCTCCTGATGGGTCGTTAGGAACCCCTGGATCAGAGTGAGCAGTTGGTTCCCGTCGAGAGTGACGGAAGACTGGACAGGTATAGTAATAGGTGGTGGTGGGAGTATCGGGTCCTGCTGAGACTGTGATGTGGAAGTGTCACGCCCCAGTACCGAAATACGAAGACGGACTAGGCCAGCTACTCCATATGAGGTACGTAACGTCATACGGCGATCGTGGCTATCGAGAGACTAGGGGGTACATGCTACAATCAAGTCTCCTATGGTCCCACAGTGTTCTATGTCTCAATCACTCAAATCACAACAGCAATTAAATAAACATTAAAGATAAAGCAGTAAGGCGTCCCCGACGCTTCATCAAAATGGTCATGAGAGACTTGCTTTATAATTTAGCTATCTCAGAGAGTCAGAAGTACAAAATTATACACAGCTGCAGTCTGTTTAATTACAATGATATACTGACACAAAATATCAAGTAATCCGGCTAACAGGTGCCGGTGGCTAAACGCCGCAAAAGTATAAACAAGAGTGGTGGAGAAGAAACCCACTCGAGTCTCCGAACCGCCATGCTCCTAGTATGCACCATGGATGTCAGAGAGGAAGATCGTGTCCTCTGGCTCTGCTACGAGATCTGGCCAAATAAAACCAGCGGGGTCAGCCCCGAATAGCAAGTACTGCCAAAGGGGCACAAGAGTTAAGATTAAAGACCCAGTTAATAGAATGATTGATAATAGTAATACTTATGCTACTATTATAGGGTACCACAACATCTTCGAACCCATATGGCACCCTTACAACCAAACAAGGACAAAAGGTGCCGCATGGAGTCGGGACATGTCGTACTCTATAACATTCACATAAGTTAAAAGGTATAAACAATAAAATCTTCTGATCGTGACTTCGGTCGATAGCCTATCGCAGCACAATAACCAACCCAACAATCAAACAAGAACATGGGTTGGATCATGTACCATGATAGACTATGTTCCTCAGTCATTCACAGAAGTAGCACTTCACAACCAGAATAAGTCTTCCGTTCATAACTTCGGTCCACAGCCTGTCATAGTACGATCACTACAACAGATATGGGATATAATAGCGTGCTCGAAACGCTGTAGAATGTCTATTATCGCATATTGCGTCCGCTATAAATGTCCCCGCTATAATAACCCCATGTACAAGAACGCTATAAAAGTATAGCGTTCTAAAACGCTATTGATGGTTTATAGCATTTACGGCCACTATAGATCATGTATAGCGTTTCGAAACGCTGTATATAACTTATAGCATTTGTGAACGCTATAGAGCTTTAATAGCATACATGAACGCTATTCATCAGTTGTAGCGTTCATGAACGCTATAGTCCTTTTATAGCACTGAAAAACGCTGTATAGGTTGTATAGCGTTTACAAACGCTATAGCTTACTAATAACATTTGTTTACGCTATAAATGTGTTATGGCATTCCTGAACGCTGTTGAGTTATAATCGCGTTTCGATATATATATGCTATTGCATAGTCAAAATTCTTTCATATATCTGCATTTCTTTCCTGCTATTATAGCATGTCAGAATGCTATTGTAGATTGAAAATTCTGTATTCGAAAATTTACAGAATGCAGCCCACAGTTACACAAAATACAGGTATTCAAATGTTTAAATGCGAATCAATCACAGAATGAAGTAGTCCCAAACATATGTAGAACAACGAAGTAGTACCAAACATTCAAAATCCTTAATTTCTCCATGTAGAACAACAAAGTAGTACCAAACATTCAAAATCCTTAATTTGTCCATGTAGAACAACGAAGTAGTACCAAACATATGTCCAAATATTAAACATTAACAGTGTATCAGCTACATATATCCCAAAATGTTGACTATCTAACATTTAGCTCCCTTCGAACCTATCCACAACCAAAACCCCTCAGAAAGCATCCTCTTCCTTCATCCAACCTACACAAAAATAGGGGAAAATCATTAGTGTAAAGAAAAAACCATCTCGAGTGCGTGCATTTTTGACTGAAGGCCTTACCAGTGCACTAAAGATCATTAGTGTAAGGAAAAAATCATTAGTGATGCCTATACAAAAATATGATTAATCATTAGTGATGCCTTACCAGTGCCTTACCAGTGCACTAATACAAATCATTAGTGTAAAGAAAAAATTACTAGTGATGCATTACCAGTGCACTAATTGAAAAAATCATTAGGCTAATGATACAGTAGAGTATAAGTCCAAATTATGCCTTACCAGTGCACTAATACAAATCATTAGTGTAAAGAAAAAATTGATTATGCCTTATCCCTGCTGATACAACAAAAGTTAAAAATCTTAAAGTGATACAACAAATAAGGAGAATCTAAGCCTAAAGAACATAAAATAATTGACATTACTTGTATGGATTGCAATACATGTACATTAGAGGTATATTGCCTGCTATATAGGGCTGGAAAAAAATCTTCAGTGTGGCTAAGAAGGATTAACTAAGTAACTCCACAAAGAACACTGAAGTCTACCAACTAAGCCACACAGCAGCATGGACTTTGGATACATATATAAATATCTAACTTGTTTATTGTTCAAAACCCGAATCTCTCTGATTTTTTTGGTTTTCAAATGTTGAACCCGCACCCAACCCAAAATTCATTCGGGATCAAAACCCAAATTTTAGTTGCAAATCGGATCAAGTTATTGGTTAACATTTACAGACCTATTGCTATATTTCGTTGGAATATGTTTATAAATAGAGATGCAGTATTGTCGAAAGAAAAATTAAAAATAACTTGAAATAGATAGCAAACTTTCATATTTTTATTTTTCCTTTTTGATGCAATGCAAGTTGTTCAGATCCAGAGGTATTAACTCTAACTACATCCAACCTTTATTTAGCTGGCTTTCTTTTCAGGTAAAGTGGAAAAAGGCAAGATCAAACAACTGGATCATGAACATCAGAACATGTCTTGGAGTAATGGAGAAACTGGTCTACTACTTGTTATTCCTGTCTTACTATTAAGTAACATATAAACACCCAAGTGTTTTAAAGCAAGGAAAATAGGACAAATATATGAATATACCTGGTACAAGACTTGGTGGAGATTTTGGTGTATCATCAGTAATAGTATTGGCTAAAACCTCATCTGATTCCTTGGGCTGATCCAAAAATCTGAAGATGTCATTGAGGACAAAGAACCCTCCATTACCCTGTGGAGCAAGGAAGAATGACTGGGTAAACCTCCGTCGAACATTGTCATTCCCAGTCAAGCATCCAGTTACGAAAATCATGACCCCATTATGGTAAGATGCTTGTGAATCTATACTCTCTATCTCCGATCTGTTGAAATTATATGACAAGAGATTGTCATTGATGGCCTGCTCCACCACAAGACAAATAAAACTAATATGTAAGGCATTCAATTAGTTGATTTCTTGAAATGCATATAAATACATTTAACCATGAATAAGATTACATAAAGTATAACTAACTTCAATATCAAAGATGATTGAAAGGTTTTTACATCTAACAGTAATCAAATGAAATAAAAATCACAATTGAATAATGATGGATAAAAGGAGTAAATAATTTCATACAAACAAAGATTACATAATGCTTACAGATGGCTTCACTTCATCAAGATCTGGGCGACTCGAAATACTCGAATCCTGATAGAATCGGTTCAACAGATCTGGCGATGTAAGAAGAACATGGTAGTACTGATGAACAAAGGCATTTCCAACCTGTAAGGCATTTCTCAATATATCAGAATCATAAACATGCTAGAGGTTAGCAAAAGGTTTAGTTGTATCTTTGAAGGTCGATAAAACAGAATAACAGGGGATTAGGTAAAGGAAAAAAACTCTTACCACATGTGGGGCAGGGGCAGTAGTCGGGGTTGCCGTTTGCAACGCCATGCCTGCAATTGACTGCATCAGTGTAAATTAATGAGAATTTAGCTATCAATACAAGGCACATGCACATACATGGTAGAACCATCCGCACATGCACACAGAAACAGGTATAGTTCATGTGAATATACCAATGATTATGTCTATCATATAAAAGTCTTGAAATTGGAATCAAAATTCAGTGGGCTGGATAACATTTATCATTAAATGTTACTATTTGGAAATTTGTACACAGAAGCTTTAAATGCATAAGAAGACACTCAATGAAGCACTAGTAGTTCTATCTATGTGCACATTCATATAGACAACATTAGTAGTTTCAAAATCCAAACATATAAGTGTGAACCTTCATATAAACAACATTTAATTTTGCACAAGAGTGTGTAGGGTCAGAAGCAATGTCGCACCACTTAACAACATGGAACAGTTCCTTCATATTGTCAATTACATGGAACAGTTCAATAGCAATCTCTATTTACAAGTTACAATAAATTAAAGTGGAGTAGAAGACGATTAAAAAGTAAAACTAAAAACTAAGAATTTCCACTGAAAAATTCAGAAGAGAAGATTTCAAATAATGTTAAGCCTTTTAATGTGGATTCAGAAAGAATTAAAATCTGACAAGTAACTAGTTTCAGACTCTAGATTCAGATAGTTTAGTATACCTTTTCAACGAACATTATGTAGTTTGCAACTCCCTCTTTAAATTGAGTTCCACCTCCAGGAAAAACAAGATATTCTCCAAACTTTTGCACCCAATTTTGGTCTTTCTTATACTCAACCAGCTTGGTGTGAGGGACATTGTCATACCATATCTGGAATGATATACAGAATCAATTTCACAATAAGTTTCTTGAGGCACAAATAATGGACAAAAAATTTACCAAAATAATATCTTTGACCATAAGATTCAGCATAAATCTAGGATGCTAAAAAAAATTAGAATTGGGAAACAGAGTACTGGTGTTCTCAATCAACTCTACAAAGAAACAATACATTTAGTACGATGTCAGTAGCATTTAGCTTTGAAGCATTACATCAAACAGAATGTAGACAATGCAAAAAAAAAGAAAGAAGGAGACCCCCTCCAGCTCAAACCCATACGACCGTTCCTCCCCGTTCGGCCACGAACCCGACCCCTGAGCCTTCTCCATCAGCCGTTGAAGCGGACGTACAGACGTTTTCGCTAGCCAAATGACTCCCTGACTTTCTACAGTCACTCCGTGCCCCACCCGTTTGACCTCGCTAAGCCTCCCGTGCGCCAACGTTGCCACACTGGTGCGAGCCGTTGTGGGCAGCGGATCCGGTGTGGGAGGACGGAGGAGGAGCTCCGGTGTGTGAAGCGTATCGGTGAGGAGGAGGGAGAAGGGAGGCGGGGATCCGGTGTGGGCAGCGGGTCGGTGAGGAGGAGGGAGGAGGGAGGCTGGGATCCGGTGTGGGCAGCGGGTCGGTGAGGAGGAGGGAGGAGGGAAAGTTGTGGGCAGCGGGTGAGAGGGGGGGAGAAGTTAGAATTTTATTTTTTTAGGTTTTGGGTAAGGGGGAATAGCTATTCACTTTGGAATTTTGGGGGGGGGAAGCTATTCACTTTGAAATTTTGGGGGGAACTTCAGCTACCGAAATATTAATAGAAAATTTGCTCTAACGATAAAATTTTCAATTAAATTTGGTAAAAGATAAAAAGTTTCAAAAATTTAAAATAGAAAAATATTTCGATAGGTCCAATTTTTGCCACACCATCTGTCGGAATTGAGGACTATCGTTTTTTTTTATTGGCTTTGTTTTATTTTGTTTGGTTTGATTTGGTTTATTTGTTTTAAATCGGTTTGGTTTTTATCTTTTGTTTTTTCTTTCTCAGATTTGTTTAATCTATAAGTTAATTTATTATTATCTTTACAATAATAACAAAATCTATTAGTTAATATAATTTTAATATTAATTTATACAATAAATAATAAATTTTGTTATTAACTATATTAGCGTCGGAAGATTTCTTCGCGCTATGATTTTGTTATTAATTTATACAATAAATAATAAATAATAAATAATAAATTTATCCAATAAATATATTAGTATTGATAAAAATATTAGTTAATTTGTAATAAAAATATTAGTATAGATAATAACAAATTAATGACAAAATTAATATACATAATAACAAATTAATATATTATTATACAAACAAATATAATAACAAATTAATTTCTATATATTAACAAATTATTATATTCATAAAGAATTAATGATATATTAATATAGATAATAAAAAAAATTATATTCATAACAAATTTATATATATTAAGTTTTGTTGTTAAATTTGTATGTACTCAATTTGTATAGTAACATATTATTTATATTCACAACAAATAAATAATAAACTAATATAGATAATAACAAATTAATATATTATTATACAAATAAATATAGATAATAACAATTTAATTTCTATATATTAAATTTGTTTATACTTAATTTGTATATTAACAAATTATTTATATTCATAGCAAATTAATGATAAATTAATATAGATAATAACAAATTATTTATATTCATAACAAATTTCTATATATTAAGTTTTGTTATTATATTTGTATGTACTTAATTTTATTTATATATATGATTTATTTTATGTATATAAATAAATATATACAAATTAATTTGTATAATAATATGTATATATTTATTTATATATTAAGTAATGTGGATAATAACTAAACTTATTAGTTAATATACAAATTAGTATATAAAAACGAACTAATAGATTTTGATATTATTATATAGATAATAATAAATTAACTAATAGAAAAAATCAAACTAGAAAGAAACAAAAAGATTGAACCAAATCAATTTAAAACAAATAAGCAAAACAAAATAAAACAAAATCTAATATAAAAAAAATGGGAGTCCCTATTTTCGCATATGGACTGGCCAGAGGAATGTTTCTCCCTTTCAAATTTTTTTATTTTTTTTATTTATGTTTTAGCAAAAACTTTATTTTTTATTTATCGGTAGAATTTTTTTTTCTATTATTTATTGTATATTAACTAATATAGTTAATAACAAATTTTATTATTTATTGTATAAATTAATATTAAAAATTATATTAACTAATATATTTTGTTATTATTGTAAAGATAATAATAAATTAACTAATAGATTAAAGCAATCTGAGAAAGAAAAAACAAAAGATAAAAACCAAACCAATTTAAAAACAAATAAACCAAATCAAACCAAACAAAATAAAACAAAGCCAATCAAAAAAATAAAAATGATTTTTAAATATATACATTTTTAAAACAAAGCCAATCAAAAAAAACTAAATCTGAAGAGTATTCTGCAGCTCCTTCTCATGATTTTTTTTTACGGTAGCGATTTAATCCCATTACGACGTTGTAACTTATATAGCATCCAATATGTTATAGTATTTTTTTTAATCATGTAAAATATATACAATATGATGCTACTCCTAATCGAACTGGGATACCTATGTAGGGGTGCCTTCTGTTTATTCGTGGTTTCAACCGAAACGAAATAGTCAACACCAAATAAACCGAAATTCAAAAACTCCAAAACCGAAATCGAACCAAAATTAACCAAAACCAAAACCGAATTACCGAACCGAATAAACTATTTGGTTATTTGATCGATTTATTCGGTTAAACCGGATAAATAGAAATCATATTTTAATTATATTAAAGAAATTATAAGTTTCTATACTTGTTATATATATGTCAAAAATTAATATATCAAAAGTAGGACTTCAAAATATATATATATATATAATATATATATATATATATATATATATATATATATATATATATATATATATATATATATATGTTGCTTTCAAATATATACAATTTTTCTCACTGCATAATGAATTTATACATTGTTATATGTCAAAAATATATCAAAAGTAGGACTTCATTTTTTTTTTCAAATGAACCGAATTTCTGAATCTATACCTTTAACAGCACTGCATAATGAACGCTATTGTAACGACACTTCTAATAGCGGGGAGGCATAAACGCTATAGATAAATTGCTATTGTATGTACTTTTAATATCATGTCCAATAAACGCTATGGATGATGGTATTATAATAGCAGGAAGACTCAAACGCTATAGATAAACTGCTATTGTATGACCTTTTAATAGCACAGACTAATAAACGCTATTGATGATGACATTCTATAGCAGGGAGGCTTGAACGCTATAGATAAACTGCTATTGTATGTCCTATTTGTTGTAGTGGATAACCAACCCAACAATCAAACAAGAACATGGGTTGGATCACGTGCCATGACAGTCCGCTTCCCTCGGTTATTCACGGAAGGTAATAGGACACAAGCAAGTCGTTTTCACGGCCAATTAAGTCTACGAGTTTCTAGTGGGACGAGGTTATCCTCACGTCATGTTATTAGAAATCCTCAGATCGTATCTTTCCAGCAAGGCTAGCCAACCCAGGGGTTCGCGTAGACAGGTATGATTGAGCACAGGTCCCTCGCAAGGCCACCTTGCCAAAACATATAATATATAGCAGGAATTAATCGGATACAGTCATCCACTCGTTGCAGATGACACAGTATCCGTGGAGACCAGTCGGCGCGTCGAGACAATATCTCAAGGCGGCTGGTGTAACACGATCTCAGGATTTCGCCCTCCCCATGCATCTAGTATATTTAGTTGCCTAATTTAACCCTAGGTGAAATCTTGGACTCACATGCTGTGGCCTGCATGATTATCCTCCTAAAAGTCGTACTCAAGTACGAGTACCCCAAAGAGGATCTATGTCAATCAGTATGTCAACATGTTCTACCCTCCTTAGTGTAATACATCATTGCAAATACTCCACGTGGAGTTACGAGTCATTTGTCGAGCATGAACAAGAACTGGGACATTCAGGTACATGTATCAGGTAGGAACTCTTTGTTCACCGGGGTCACATTAGTGCTCATATCATGCACGGGACAAAAGGCGTAAAGATATAAAATGGTCATATAATATCTGATAAAATATTAAAAGCGTACGCACAAGAGCACGCACGCTCAAGGGGCGCAGGCTCACTCAAGGCAACGTGCGTGAAAAGTCACGCAGGCTCAAGGAGAGAGCTGCGTGAAAAGTCACGCAGGCTCACTCAAGGCAGCGTGCGTGAAAAGTCACGCAGGCTCAAGGAGAGAGCTGCGTGAAAAGTCACGCAGGCTCACTCAAGGCAGCGTGAGTAAAAAGTCACGCAGGCTCAAGGAGAGAGCTGCGTAAAAAGTCACGCAGGCTCACTCAAGGCAGCGTGCATGAAAAGTCATGCAGACTCAAGGAGAGAGCTGCGTGAAAAGTCACGCAGGCTCAAGGAGAGAGCTTCGTGAAAAGTCACGCAGGCTCAAGGAGAGAGCTGCGTGAAAAATCACGCAGACTCAAGGAGAGAGCTGCGTGAAAAGTCACGCAGACTCAAGGAGAGAGCTGCGTGAAAAGTCACGCAGACTCAAGAAGAGAGCTGCATAAAAAGTCACGCAGACTCACGGGGAGAGACACGCTTCCAACAGGAAGCGTGCTCAAACAGAAGCACACTGCTCACTGTCTTCTCCAAACAGCAAGAGCTACCATGGCTGAACCCAAGCTTCAAAGCATCATAACTTGGCCATCCGAACTCCAAATCCAGATTTCCAAGGTTCCAACTTGGGTGAAACTGAATGCTCTTCCACATGGAAGCATCAAAAACCCATAAAATCCAACTAAAGTAGATCAAACCATGCAAAATTCGAAAATAATTAAAACTTAGATCTACAAAAATCAAAGCTTCAAAATGGAAATTTCCAAGTTCTAAACTAGTATAGATTGAGAAGAAGAACATGTTTTGGCAAATAGTTTTGTAGGAAATCATTGACAAAATTTTTGATCCATCTCTTGAGCAAGTTGGTACTTGCCTTGGTTGGTGGAGGAAATAAATGAGAGGAAGTAAATGAGAGGAGAGAGATTGAGATGAGTTATATATAAAGATCTTGGACCCATGGGTTCATGATGAACCAAAGGGTTCATGATGAACCATTGGTGAACCAAGAATAGGTTACCCAAATGAGCCAAAACTGTAGGCCCAAATGCAGAAAATAAATTAGGAAATAATATTTTGTCGAATATTTTTGGGAAATACATGAAGAAATACTGCATAATATATATCATATAAATACAAGGTAAATACAATTTATCGGAATACGTATTAAAATACGTATTCCAGGATTGGGGAGTGACAGGAAGGTGGTGGAGGCATCTGGGTTGGTGGATTGTGGAGTGGGGAAGTACGGTAGATGGAGATGGAGGAGCATCGGTCAACTGGTCAACCGACTGGATGGGAAGTGTGCCATTTTCAGGTGTGGCATACTGGGATGAGCGGGTGAGCACCATCTAATAAATAAAAGAACTTATAAGGACTCTTTTAAGTAAATAAACATAAACAAGAAAATCTAATTGTAATGGCGATCATATGATGTGATGTATTTCCTATGTTGCAATTCTAGTAATCCTCTAGGTGTTCTAAGCGTCATTTCTAGTGTTGTCTAGTTACCTTAAGTTCCTAATTGTAGGCATGCTTGGTACAATGACGTAACCAAACAATTTAGTCAGGACCTGCATGGGCCACCACTAAAATATGTCACGATCCGCTACCCAAATTGTTGGGCCAGGCCGAGTCACGTCCAGCCTACGCTTGAAATAAAGCGTAGTAAGCTGTTCTAAAGACAAATAAGATAAGGCCAAAGTGTGCTAACAGTTATATATGTGAAAATGAGTCAGAAATATTCCAAACACAAAAGTCATCTTGTATATGAATAAGTTCCAAGTACATGGCTAAAATGTAAAACTGGATACAGGTCCAGTTACAAAATACATAGTCTAATACACGACTACTCTCAAAAGTCCAAGTAATAAACAAACTAGACGAGTTTTCCCGCAGGTATATCCTCATAAAGTATAGCCTGGTCCTCGACAGCAACTCCATAATAGGAATCACAAAGCAACTCCTCCCCGGAAAGTATACCTACAACGTTATTCTGTTAGGACGGAAGCAAGTACTGATTCTAGCAAACTAAATATACGAAACATGAAATGAACATGAGTGTAATGAACAGGAAATCATGTTATATCATACCCTATCATGGCAAGGATACATATGTCATGGAGAGAGATGTATATGTAATGTTTAAAACTGTAGCAAGTACGTGATCGTCAATAGGTATACAATGTGCAGGGGTACGTAATGAAATGTACTTCCATACAAGTGTAAAGGCGATAGATGTACATACGCACAAATACAGCTTTGAGATAAAGGCCTATGGCGTAGTAACATGTAAAATAAAACTTTGCTCGGTACGATAGAGGGGACATGATCACGTACTCAACTATCAGTTTCCCCATAACCCAGATTCTAAACATGTGAGAGAAATAAAAACTGTCCTAAGCATGATAGGGACTGAAAATAATGTAACATGTGAAAATTTAACTTGCTACCCCAAGGATCAGCATTTAACATGGTTGGATCACAGTTTATTGTTATAACAGTATATAAAGTTTGTAGAGGTACTTATCTTTAGCAAAGTAAGGTAGTAATAGAAATGATATAGATGTCTGGTGAC
>JANAVB010006800.1:16850613-16856837 GCA_029216955.1 Iris pallida
CCTTTTAATTATTTATTAATTATAGTATTGACCTGTAGGAGACCGTTTGTGTCGATTTAGCCCGAGTTGGGCCCGAACCGAATCCAAGCCTTCGTAGGTATGTAGCGAGATCAAATACACCCATGTAGACATATTTCAAGTAGATGCAATGCCTAGTATTGGTACATTAAATTTCGTATTATTATTATTATCTTTATTGGGGTTATTATTTAATATTATTATTAGTGAGAATCAGTGACGTTTGTATAAACCATTATAGACTTATTGAATTTCGTGATCAATATTATTATTTTATTTTATTATCAATATTAATGGGGTTATGATTATATAATATTATTTTATTATTATGAGTTATATTATTTTGTCAAATAAATATTGTTATATGCAGTCATATTTATACAATAGGCCCTAGACTGAAAATATATTATATATTAAATGTATGAAATGATAAAGTGTTAAGTCTACATATGATACATGTACAAATATGGTTATACATATATAGAAATATATTCATAGGTATAAAAGGTATATATATATATATATATATATATATATATATATATATATATATATATATATATATATATATATATATATATATATATATATATATATAGGCCGGGCGCTTGTAGCTCAAGTGGCTAGGCGCACCGGCACTTGGGGCATCGGACGGAGTTCGAGCCCCCACGGGGGCAGCTTGGTGGTTCGCCCACAGCCCCCGGGCCAAGCGGTGGCTGGGTGTCTTCGACACGGCCGCTTGGTTTTTAAAAAATATATATATATATATATATATATATATATATATATATATATATATATATTATATATATATATATATATATATATATATATATATATATATATATTACTATTGATTGTTATATATATTAATATTGGTAAGATATATGCATTAATATTGATATGTCATATATGTATATAAGGTATAGGTGTTCATATACATAAATATATTATACACATATGTGTGTATATATACGTGTATATATATGATTCTCTCTCTCTAACTATATGTTATTTGGCTTGTGATGTATTTGTATATATATATATATATAAAGGGTTTTATAATTATAAGTATAAGAAATAGATTAAGCTGAGAAATAAAGAAATATTAAGGGCAACTCAGCCCGGGGGTCAGCCAAGCTTGGGCCTCCCCAACCCAGCGGCTTACTACCCCACGGATCAGTTCCCAGCAAAGGCTATTGAAAGCCCGACCCAAAGCAATTCCAGCTTGGGTAGTCAACCCCACATGAACCCGAGAGAGTAGTAGCAATCCCGAGCCCAGAGTTCGTTTATAACCGAACGTTCAGTGATCGAGAGTTTCTTAAACCCAAAAACCCTAATCATGCGATCACCCCACGCACCCCTGCGCGGACCAGGTCGCGCGTGCGCCGCCCTGGGCCGCCGCCGGTCACCGGCAGACGCGCGGCCGAGTGCTGGAAACGCGCGCACGTGCGTGGGTTATGACAGCAGCAGTAAGCATTAGAGACTCCAACTTCGCAGGTATTTTCTCTCTCCTCGTTTCATCGTTTCGCGATCCGATTCATTCGTTGCGAAGACAACATGAACACGAACAGCCTACTCTTTGTAGATCACGATTTCGTTCATCGTATAAAAAGATATGTCGAATCAAAGTCGAAAATAAAATAGCATTAAAACAGTTAATCTTTTCTGATTATTGACGCAACTGGGCATCAAATTTTCCGTTAACCTTTTCATCGAATTGACGAACCTTATGCACAGAAGTTGAAGACAACCTATAGGACATCACAACCCTTTTTGTAGATTCTAATTTCATCAAACAGATAAAAAGTTATTCGATTCCGAAGTTTAGCAAAAATCTGTTTTAAAAATAATAAAATTCATCCACACGACGTGCGTCCCGCCAATCCGGGCGATGTGGTCGCACACTGTAAGCATCGAAATCTGCGTAACGGCTTCGTCGTCGTGTGGGCTTTGACAGAATTCAAATTGGTCGCGTGTGCGCGACGAATTTGATGCGTATCCGTCGAAATTCACCGTATCGTACACTTTGAAAATTCTATAATTACTTTGTGCATGCTCGTCAGATCAAGACGAAACTTACGCCAACAGGACCGTATCATTTTTCTGGTCCTGCATGCCAAGTTTGGTCTGATTCTGAGACTGTTGATAAAATCACCGTTTTGCGGGCCCCGCGGTTCCATTCAACGGACGATTTTGTGCACGGCCCGCCGGAATCCAACTCTGGACATACGGTTGAGTTCGTATCGGAAAATCGGATCCATAGACATGTAGTTTGACGACTTTAGAGACCATTGACTCTGGCACGCTTTTCGGTGCAAAGCGGGTCCAACGGCGGACATCATTTTTGCTCGAAATTACCGTTTTGCCCCTGTGTCCAGAATTGGACTTAAGGACAGGCAATCCTAGATAATTTAACTATTCTGAGAATGTTGGTAATGTTTGTTTCAGCTTTCGGAGACAGTTGTGATGATTTGGACTGTATGACTTACCAGTTGACGGTATTTATTGGTTCTTCATGCTACCACCAGGAAAGTATACCTTGCCTCCCTCTACAGTTTATTTACATGCATATTTCTATTAGTATACAGTTTTACTAGTTGGTTATTACTTGTGATTTGTATATCGTACATGCTAGTATAGCTATAGTCCTTATACATGGTTAGCCTTGTTAGTTCATTTTGGATTGTTTCTCTCGTGTATCGTGATTGGGTCATGTCGTGTCTTTACCGTGTCTTGACTGAGTCGTGTCTGTAAGTATGAGTGAGTGAACTGCTATTCCTTTGTCTTTTCCACAACCTGCGAGTCCACACACGGGGCGAGGGTTGCCTTTGCACCTGCGAGTCCACAATCGGGGCGAGGGTGACTTGTCTTGAAACTGACCTGCGAGTCCACAATCGGGGCGAGGGTTGGTTATCCATTGATCTACCAGCAGTTCATTCATGAATACTTGATTCCGTGTCCGTGTTCATAGTTACTTGTCAGTAGCCACTTGTCAGTCCCCTGTCTGGTTCCTGTTTATACCATGATTATATTACTGCATGATTAAACTGTTAGATAGACATATTTTATGTATCTTGCTAGTCCTCTGAGGACCTGATGATCTCTTCAGGTTTAGCGATTGTATGGAGTTAGTTAGCAGAGCTGGATGGTAGAGGATTACGATGTATGATACAGGTATTGCTTGTGATATTTCCTTATTATCATCTCGTGATTTATATTCAGTACCATGATATATTTTGCTTATTTTATAGACTCATATCGTTCTTGGAGTCTAATCGGACAATATGCTAATGGGCTGCAGACCATGACCCATACTTGTTCACTCTTGTTTATATTATTTCCTGTGGATTGAGATATAGTTAGATTAGACATGATACCTATGACCCTGACAGCTTATACGTACTCGAGTTGGGCTGGAGTCCGCTCGATACGTAGCTGGCTTGCTCACGAACTCGCGTCCGAAAAGCGGGTGCGGGTCGTGACACCCATACCCCAATCAATACACAAGGATCCGTTCAAGTTATGTTATTGCACATGAGATTCACATGGGGGCCCATAAATGGGTGCACATGAATATAAATATGGAGGCTCCGTGATCATGAGAGTACATGAATCACGAGAGTGCACATGTATGGTAAAAGCACAAGAGTACATGATGAAAGTGAAACGCACATGACATGATGTATCTGATGCTCCCGAAGGGGGATAACATCGTATGAAAAGATCCATATAGTACTAATCCGTGTTTCCATCGTGTCAGCATCAAGTAAAATAATCTAGAGCAGGAAAATACTCATAGCAAGTATGAAACGGTCAGAGAATGTGCTCGCCTTGATTTGGTTGAAGTCGACGTACGCGACACGAACGTGTCGACACGAGGTAGGTACAATACTATGCTCCACAGAGGGTCCCAGACGATGACACGGGCAGTCCCAATGAGTCCAGAATAGTCCAAATAGCCTAGTTTGGTATATAAAAGTCTAAAATTAGGGTTTGGTACGATAATCAAATCAAGAAATATGAAACGACTTTAATAGTCGCGATTAATAATTTCAGAGAAAAAATATAATTAAATAAATATAATAAATTTTTGGTAATCCTTTATAATGTTAAAAACTATATCTGTATTAATCAACATAATTTAGATAATATTTCAAAACCCAGAAAATCATTTCTGTACTAATATTCCTATTTGTCAATATGAATTTAGGTCAAAAACTTAATAAATATATTTTATAATATTTGTAGCTAGCCTAATACTTGAAATGAATGTTTTTAATATAATAAACTTTTAGGCTAAAACCATATATTAATTTGACAAAAGCTATAATAATATTACAGGCTTCCAAAATATTTTATCCAAACCAGTATAATATTTCGTCGCCAAAATAAGTTTAGGAAATTTATTACTATATACTTACTTAACAAACAATATTACAATTACTAATACTTATATCTATATAAATATACTTTAGAAATATTCAATACTTTCATACCAAAATATTGTATTGAGGCCCAGCTCAAATGCTCATGTCACCCAGAATAATTTTTAGGAAATTAACTACTAACCATTACATAATAAGTAATCTAATAAATACATAATATCCAATAAATAATATATTAATGTCAATAATACTAATAATGACAATAATGCAAATATATATATATATATATATATATATATATATATATATAGATATATATATATATATATATATATGCACAAAACATAGTGTATATAGGAATATATATAATATAAAAGCTATCCTAAGGCCCAAGTAGTAATTAAGTAATTTTGGAAATATATTTATATACCTATACTAAATAAACATACATATTTATTAAAATTGATATTATAAGAAAACATAGGACTAGAAGCCCAAAACCAATTAATGTTAATTATAAATCCTAAAATCCTAGTTATTAACTAGAATAATACCAACAAGAATTTGTAAGTAATAATAACAATAAATACCCTCATTATTACCACCATTATAAAATATATATAAACAAATATATAAACTATTATATAAACTATTATATAACTAATATATAACTATATGTAACAAAAGGGGGGGTCCAATCCCCAAATCGAATCAGAGGAGAAAGAAGAGGGCTCACAGCGGCGGGGGTCGTGCGCGTGTGGGGCAGAACGCGCCACCGGGGTCGGCGGATGGAGGGCTCTTGGTCGACGGATGGAGGGACTCGACTGGCCGGCACACACGCGCTGACCTGGGTACGAGGTAGAGGCTAGGGCGCGGGTCTAAGCGTCAATGGGTGGCGCCGGCGGAGAACGGCTCGCCTGGAGGAGCTCGTCGAGGAAACGTCGTTGGGGATCGGCGGTTCAGGTGAGGTCTTCTCTCCCTCACTCATCTCTCTATGGTGGTTGGTTGTCGATTTGGCCGTTGGTGGTGGCGGTAGATGTGTTAATGGCAGGGGCAGCCGGGGTGGCCTGGTCGATGTGGTGGTCGGGATCCGGAGGAGAGGAGAATGATGGGCGGTAGATGTGGTGATTCGGGCTGGTGGTCGGCGAGGGCTGGTGGTCGGCGAGGACTGCCGGGTGGTCGGGGTGGTAGGGATGACGGCGGGGTGGTGGTGTAGGTGCATGCAGTGGTGGTGATGGGGTATCGTGATGGTGTTGGTGTTGCTGTGGTTGGTCCGGCCATTGGCCGTGGTCGGCTGGGGTGCTGGAGAAGACGGGATGGTTGGAGTGGTAGGGATAACGGCGGCCAGCAATGGGTGGCGGCTAGAAATTTTCTAGGTTTGGAGATTTGTGTGTGGTGAGTTTTGGAGAAGTGTGCTATTTATAGCGTAGAAGGGGAAACCCTAAAAGCTAAATATAAATATAATAAAAATGGAATGAAATGGATGGACACGGACACGGACACGATGCACTTAGAATGCATTGGGGTTTGAATGCACACTTTGTGTAGAATGGAATCATGGTCCGAAATGACGAAATCATGGAGAAATAATTCAATAAGCTCCATCTCACTACAAATACGTTTTCAAATATATATATGTAAATATATATTTATTATTATTAGGCCTTAGGCCCAAAGGGTTGAAATCTAATAGTCCTAAATGGCTACAAGTTTTTAAAGTATTTATATATATGTGAATCTAGTCTATATTAGTTAAGAAATTCGAAATAACTTATTTATTTTTTATAAGTCCGAATCTATAGATTTTCAATAAACCGT
>JANAVB010006800.1:16882854-17060429 GCA_029216955.1 Iris pallida
GAAAAAAAAAAGGAAAAGAATAGCAACTCACGAGATATTGGACCACCAATATCTCGTGAGTCACCAAATTGGCCCAAACTCGCGCTCAAGGAACAGACCAGCAGCTTAAAAACCCCACACCCGATCGAGTATAGCATGTATAAAGATCGAGAGCGAACAGAAGAGGATTTCGATAAAACCCTAATCCCTCACCGCTGCCACGCGCGTCCCCCATGGGCGGCCACCCCGACGGCGCCGACGCGGAGGACCGTCGGCGGCCGGCCGAGCATGCGCGAACAGAGCAGCAACGCGCGCGTTTGCCACAGCATGCCGCAAGTATCGACCATCACTTCGAGGTTAGATTCCTTCTCCGATAGTCTATCATTTTACGATCCGTAAATTGGGTTGGAAAGACAATATGACCCTCTCGAAATTCCAACAAGTGGATTTGAATATAGTCGCATGGCTAGTCCGAAAAGTAAATGCGAAGTCGGGGAAAAACACTGTTCTCGACAGTTCGAAGAACAGTTGACGAACCTATTTTGGGAGATGATTTCTGGTCGAATCATCGACTAAGGTAGGAAACTACCAGAATCATTATTGAAGACAACCTATAGGACACCGAAACCCAGTTTACGGAAATCGAAATCATCGATTACGTGTCAAGAAATCGAATCCCGAAGTTTAGGAAAAATATGTTTTTAAATATTAGAAAATTAGAAAAACTCTTCGACACGACGTGCGTCCCGCCTGTAACACCCATTTTTATAAAATTGGGGTATTTTTGAAAATTTATTACTTTTATTATTTATTAATGATATTTTAGTCATGATGATTTTTGGTGATTATTAGTGTAATTAAAACTATTTCTAAGTCATGACTTATGACTTTGTGATTTTACTAGTATAACCCTAGTGTAAACTCTAGAGATTTCATAACCTAGAGACTATCATGACCATGTAAGCCTAACCAAGTGATTAGGATACCATTTTAGCACTTTTTAGCCTAAAGGGTATTTTGGTAATTTTCTAGGATTTATTGGAAGTATTTGTAATTATGTGTTTTTATTATTATTTAATTATTGTTAAGTGTCATGAGAGCCCCTAACCTAGTTTAGCACTAATCTAGAGGTTAGCTACTAATCTAGAGGCTTGAGGATAGATATTAGTCTTTGATTAAAGTAGGGAAAATATCTTGATATTTACTTTATTGGATATTTTGCTTAAAACCCTTAAAATATCCATGCTTTTGGCACCAAAGTCCTTTCCTTAGCTTGGAAGAAACCCAAGGACACCCCCCCTTGCCATGGCCGGCCAAGGGTACCCCCTACACTATCCCCCTTCCTATATTACCTATCATTTCATTCATGATCAATTTACATGAATTTTAAACCTAGAAATTCCATTTCCTTCACAAGGCCATAACTTGATCATTCTTGAGCCAAATCACCTCTAGTTTCTTGCATTGGACTCCCCTACACTAGAGGATACTAATTAGGGCCTGCTATCAAGGATTTGTGGAGCTTTGGGCATCACCAAGAGAAGTGGACACCCCCCTATTCTAGGCTTTTTTATTGATTTTGTACTCATAGATAAATGTCCTCAAACCTAGTTAATATTCTGTTTTTCTTCGTAAATGCATGCATATAGGTATACCCCAACTGTAGGTCAAGTTTGGTAGAAAATAGATTTGGTTTGGTGTCCGTATCGGACACGTATCCATGTTTAAATTAGAGTGTTTGGTGAAATACCTCATAGGACTTTTTGTTCTTGGTTTTCAAAACAAATTACATATTTGTGAAGCTTATTATATGTATATTGTATGTTGGTAGGACTGAGTGGATATTAGGGTCCTTTTCGTGTCTAAAGTGGACACGAACACACGAGTTGGACACAGCACTGTGCACACTTGTTCCCCTGCTACCCGACACTATTTCTCCACGAATTAGATACGTGGACACGTGCCACTTGGCACAGAGGTGGGGGCACCCTCTGACAAGCCCCCTCTCGAGTTTGAGACACTCTAGTGTCGTGTCGGACGAGAAATCCGACACGTACTGACCGCACGCTACACTGCACACAGTGTTAAACACGCACTGACACGGCCTTCATGTCGTATCTAGACACGACGTAGATATAAGGTGTCAGGCCTAAACCTTAGCCCTAGACCTAGGCTACACCCTGACACAAGCACGACACGTATCCATGCGTGTGTCGTATCCACGAGGCTCTGTCCTCGCTGCACGAGACCGTACCACGTACACGTTCAGTCCCCTGCTGCTCGGGGCTCACGTAGGACACGACACGATACGTGAAGGGGTGACACTTGGTGGACACGAAGGGGCAATGTTTGCGAACATGCCCCCCAAGTTTCGTGGCTTCTAGTGTTGTATCGGATACGAATTCGTGTGTGCATCAAATTTGCACTGACAGCACACACATGGAAATTGGGCTCTGATACGGGCCTCGTGTCTACTCTGTATGACACGTAGACACCGTGCAGGAACCTAGGCACCTAGCCTGACCCTAGGTGAACCTAGGGACACGAGCACGATACCTCACGTGTCCTGTGTCGTGAGCACGAGACACGAGAACACGTGCACGAGACAGTACACTTCACAGTGCACTGTACTTACCCGATTTGGGTTTTTGACACTTTGACACGCCGTGTCGTGTCGTGGTGGACTCCTAGGGACACCTACGACACGTGTACACATGGGGGCACGATTACCAACCATTGGTTTCAAGTCTTAGTTGAGTTTAGGGGTCGGAAATGGGTTTATCCATGTTTCGAGTACACAGTGCACATATTCCAGATTTTGGGATATTTCCCAGTTTTTAAAAATGAGTTTCAAATTGATTTTTGTTATATTTTATACATGTATTTGTATGTTTTTAGTATATGAATACGTAGTATATATGTATGTGTGTGTGTAGGTAAGATTTTAGGGTGTATACATGTATATACATGTGTATATACATGTATGTATATATGTAGGTATGTGTGTGCATTTGTGTGTGTTGTGGGGACAGAATTCTGTTTCCTGAATTCTGGAACACCCCCCTTCCTGTCCAGTTCTCTTTCACTCTCTCTCTCTCACTCCATTACACACTCTCTCTCACTTTCTTCCCTCTCTATATATGTAATATATATATAAGTTTTATATATATGTATATATATAAATGATATATATATAATTGTATTAGAATTGTATATTGTGTCTATATATAGATACCTATAGGGTATATGAGTATTACATAGGCTATAGGCCTATTTAGTAATATTGTATATATATATATGTAAGTTATATATATGTATATATATATATATTATATAAGGTAGATACCTATATGATATTAGCCTATGGAACCTAGATATACTAGCCTATGGCTAATAGGGGGTTGCCCTATACTTGGCCTAATTGGCTCTTGAATGGTTGACCTAGGTAGCCTTGTTGACCATGGTTGACTAAAGTCAACTATAGGTCAAACCTTGACCTAATTAACCTAGAATGACTTGGATGAACATAGAAGGACTATTGACTAAGGTTTGACTAAACCCTAACTAGATGATTAGGTTAACCATATGGATTATGAGGATAGTCCTATGTAGATTAAGATATGTATGGGGTTAAGTAAAATACTTAGAGGTTGTGTCATGGTTTGAGATTGTCTTATGGAGTATTGACTAGAAGTTGACCATTAGTCAAGATTGACCTAATTACCTTGTTGACTAGTCATTGTTTGACCCAAAACCTTAGTTGGTCTAAGTTTGACCTAGACTTGACCCAGATTGATCATGTTGACTAGTAATTGACTAGTTTGATTAGAATGTTGACCAAGAGTTGACTTTAACCTAGATTTGACTAACCTTGACTTGTTTGACCTTGTTTGACTTTATTTGACTTAGTTTGATTCCCTGTGACCTAGTACGACTTCCTGTGATCTAGTTTGACTGTTGAGTTGACCAAGAGTTGACTTTTGACCAGATTGACCTAGAATCATGTAGTATGCATTGTATACTCTATTTTTACTATTGTGGATATATTGTGACTTGTGTTGCTCTGATTAGGAGCCATATATCTCTCCTCAGGCAGTATATCCTCTTCAGACATTCAGTTATCAGGCGAGTACATTCTCTGACCGTTTCATACTTGCCAGGATTTATATTCTTGTTCTAGATTACTTTACTTGATGCTGACACGATTGTTATCACGGATTGGTACTATATGGATCTTTTCATGAGATGTTATCCCCCTCGGGAGCATCAGATACTTTGTCACGTGTGTTTCACTTACATCATGTATCTCATGCTTCTATTATCATGTATCTTCATGTACCAGCTAGTGACTCATGTACTCTCATGATCACCGAGCCTTCATGAATCTTCATGAATCACTCACGTATCACCCAATTATAGGCTTATCACGAATCTTAACGTAACCTGAATGGATCCTTGTGTATTGATTGGGGAAACGGAGGAGTAGAAGTGGACATGTGAATAATTCCAAAGTAGTGTAATCATGTGCAAACTCAGTAGTGTAATCATGTATAAATTCTAGCCATTCACATGCCTATTTTGTACTCTACATCACTAGCCACTTACAGTTCTCTATATACAGTAGATATTTTCTTTACATCTATCTCTTTTACTACATGTATCTTCCTTCAGCAGTTCCTGTATTTTACTCTATTGCATGCTTTATATTTTCTATCATACTATGCACTGCGTGAGATGTATTGTGCTCGTTCCTGTCCTGACTGGACCTGTTGAAAATATTACAGAGGATGAGGATGAGGCCCTGGTGTCTACCTATTATGGAGCAGGACTAGATGATACTTATGTTGTGGACCCTCAGCAGGATCTACCTGCAGCTGAGGATATTACCCCAGTAGTCTAGGCTAGTTTAGCTAGACAGTCTTTTCTATATTATCATTTTGTCTCACATCTGAGTTGTATTTTGAGATGTTGAGATATATAGACTCTTAGACTTATTTGTATTATGAGTTGACATTCTGGACGTTATGTTATACTAGACACTTAGACTTATTGTATCTATTGTACTGTCTCTTGAGTTACCATCTGTCTATCTATCTATCTTTCATTCTTCTACCTAGATGTGATTGAGATTGTATTCTGTTATGTCACCTCCATTCGGAGAGTATAAACTGTACAGGTACTTTTATATTGTTAGATGATTGACCAAGGACAGCGTTCTACCGCCGACACTGCGGCGTAGGCTGGACGTACCCACTTCTCGTGCCCTTACTCTAGGGTGCGAGTCGTGACACCGCCAATCCGGGCGACGTGGACGAGAACCGAAAGCATCGAAAGGTGCGTAACATCTTCATGGTCGTATGGACTTTGACGGAATTCAAATTGGACGCGTGTGCGCGACGAATTTGATTCGTATCCGTCGAAATTTACCGTATCGGCCTATGTGCAAATTTCTCAATTAGTTTGTACACGTTCATCAGATCGACAAAACTTGCGCTAGCAGGACCGTATCATTTTACTGGTCCTGTATGCCAAGTTTGGTCCAATTCTGAGACAGTTGATTGAATCGCCGTTTTACGGGCCCCACGGTCCGATTCAACGGGCAATTTTGTGCACGGCCTGCTGGAATCCAACTCTGGAGATACGGTTGGATTCGTATCAGAAAACTAGATCCATAGACATATAGTTTGACAACTTTAGAGACCGTTGACTCTGGCACGCTTTTCGGTACAAAGCGAGTCCAACGACGGATACCGTTTTGGCCCGAAATTACCGTTTTGCTCCTGTGTCCATAATTGGACTTAAGGACAGGCGATTCTAGCTATTTTGACTATTCTAAGAACATTGGTAATATTTATTTCAGCTTTCGGGGACTGTTTTACGAGTTTTTACTATTATGGCATTCTGAGTGGTTCAGATTATCGGTTACACCAGCACAGGACCACAGGCGAGTTGTAATGCCTGTGGTCCGTATTACGTATTTCTGGAATACGTGTACGTATTTTATTCTGTATTGCATGATTCCTTGTTTAGCTTGCATCTTGGCTTGGTTATTTCTTAGCTTGGTTCGGCTTGGCTCGGTTTTCTTTGGTTCAATATGAACCAATGTGAACCCCTACCTACCACCACCTTTGATATTTATTACCCATTCTTCTTTCTCTCTCTTCATTACTCATTTTCTTCTTCCCCATTACTCCTTCACCTAACCAGAGAGAGAAGAGAGAGGTCTAGGCAAGTGCAACTTGCTTCATGGAGGAACTCCAATTTTATTACTTCATTCTCTTCCTTACTACATTCTAAAGCACTTTAGTACTTGGCATTTTCACTTTCCATGGCTAGATTCTTGTAGATCCAAGTTTATTTTATTTTCGGATTTCTTGAATTTTGATCTACTTAATCTTGTTATTTCTATGTTTTGATGGTTCCATGTTGTAGAGAATTTTGTTCTACCCCATTTTGACCTATGGAAGTTCGAATTTGGACTTCGGATGAAGATTTTATGGAGCTTGGAAGCTTGGGTTCATGGTGTTCTTCTTCTATGAAATTTGGGAAAGAAGAATAGTGCTTGACTTGACCGCATGGTAATTCATGCGGCAAGTGATTCAGCCGCATGAGACTTTCTTAGCCGCATGGGCTGAGTCTCATTCTTAAAACCGCATAAGGCCCTTGCTTCCCAGCCGCATAAGTTTGCCTTCATCCTTGGCCGCATGAATACGAATTGAACCTGACCGCATAAGTCTGCATTCAACCTGATCACATAAGTCCTCAGTTCCTGCTTGCCGCATGGGGTCCCACTTGCTTTCAGTCGCATATGCGCCTATCTCCTTGAGCCGCATGAACTCTAGTACTTACGGACCGTATAGGCTTGGTTCCCCGCTAGCCGTATGCGCACCCGTTCCCCGCCAGCCGCATGAGTCTGCCTTCATCCTGGCCGCATGGAGCCTTCCTTCCTGCTTGCCGCATGGGAGCTAGTCCTACTCCCAGCCGCATAGGTTCCTGCCCTCCAGCCGCATGCGCGCCCGTTCCCCGCCAGCCGTATGAACCCCCATCTCAACACTTCCCAGCAGCATGGACCCGAACTCCTTCTTAGCCGCATGGGCTATTCTTACCCAGCCGCATGAGATCATTCCTGGCCGCATATGACCTAGCCGCATGACTCTTCTATAGTCCTGAATATTGATATTTTATTAGATATTTTACGTCCATTTTTATCCTTACGCCTTTTGTCATGAACTTGATAATCATGAATTCATTTGATATATTTGGAACTGATAATTGAGCACGACATGACAGTGACCCGTAGTGGTGCCCTCCTGATATGACTAACCTGATAGTGGCCCGTCGTGGCACACTCCTGATAAGTACACCTGACATGATATACCTAATAAGCTGTTGCGACGGCTACCTGACATGACATAACTTGTATAATTAATCCTGGACACCGTGGGTGATTGTGCTTGTACAAATAATCCAGTCCTGTCTTGCATCATGTCTAGGAGGGACTCCTGAGTACCACGGTCAGGAGTACCTATTGAAATAAACTAAGGGCTAATAACTAGATTAATACATTAGTCATGAAGAGATTTCCCAGCTACAGGCAATCCCGTTACCTGGGCGCGCCTGGGATCTGTAGCCTGCCATCGAGTAGGACACATTTCCAGCACACTGTCATGTGTTGCACCCTTCAAGCTACCTAAGGGTACATGCGTTTCCTGGACGGTGTACCCACCTGAATTCAACCCCTAATTTCGACCTGGATAACCTGGATGGTCTGCAGGGCTTGTGGCTGTGGAATAATCTCACTGCATCTTGTTAGTAATTAGGCCTGTGATAACCCTAGTTAGTTAAAGTATCAAGCCGTAGGTCTTGTTTGGCCGTGAAATGATTGGATGGAGTCTAACCAGTCTAGTCTTGTCCTGATCCTGTTCCAGATTATTGAATGACCAGAATGTCTGTATTTATTTTACCGATAAATGGTGAGAAACCAAGCTCCGTTCAGACGAAGGGTTACAACCCCGGTCCTTGTTTGGTTTACGGGTTGTAACCTGATTATCTGAATAGTTCCATGGTTATCTCGTCGTATATCATCCTGATGTGTTTTCTTTATTTTCCAGTTCTTACTTTATTTATATCTTGTGCTGATTGCTGGTTTTAGTTCCTAAGTGAAGCTTCCTTTGTGGCACTTGCTCTTTCTGAGATCTGACCCAGCTGGTTTTGTATGGCCAGATTTCGGAGCAGCTCCAGAGGATCCACCGCTTTTCCAGCCCGATGGTGAACACCAGACGTAACCCGGGCAACGAGTGGGTTTATTTTTGCTCTCCCACTTTATTGTAAAAAAATATTCTTTTGAGGCGTTTAGCCGACGAGCACCTGTTTAGCTCGATTGTATTTACTTATTGTCTGCCTACGGGCTGTAACATGATTGACAGATCCTAGGGTTGATCATGTATGACTAAACTCTTGCTAGTCCTCACATTTTGTAACGACTAGCTTCATGATCAGCTGAATATGTAATATTTGGGACGCCTTATTATTGTATATTTAATGATCATACATCTTGTAACATTTACTTACTAGCTTGTGATTGAGACACTAGGCTTGTTCATGACCATAGGAGACTGTTGGCTTGTAGTAAACCCTCATGTATCTAGACAGCCGTGACCGTATAGCGAGATGGAATCCATTTCAATATACGTAGCTGGCTATGTCCGCCCCCGCTCTCCAGTATTCTGGTTCTGGGACGTGACATGGTTTAAGTGGTGGCCCATGCAGGTCTTGTAAATTAAGATATGTGAGGGTTTACCGAATAGATGTCTCAATCAGTATTCGTTCTTGATCTCTGCTCGTATCTTCTGAATCCCTGGATTCTTGTCCTGATCATATGCTTGTATCGTTGATCTGTCCTGGTCCTTCCTTATTGTTTCCTATGTCGTCTTCTTCAGCGGTATTGTTCGTGGTCCTACCGACCAGCAAGGTGGAGCACCTCCCGCAGACCAGCAGCAACCTGGAGATCAAGTCCAGCACTCCGGAGTAGCCTCCAGAGTCGAGCCTATTGGAGAAGAGCCCCCAGTTCAGCCAGTTCAGCCTGCCGAACCTGATGATGGCACATTAGTAGGACTCGTCAGGACCTTGATAGCTTCTCAAGATCGTCGTGGAAATGCCTTGCAACAGGCAGTGACGGATGCTTTGACCAGAGGAGGTCATCAGGGTAACAGCGCGGCCAACAGCTTCAAGCGCTTGAACCCTCCTTTCTTCGACAGCACCGAGGATGCGATTGCCGCGGATGCATGGCTTCAGGATACCGAGGTGATTCTGGAAGCAGCCAGGACTCCAGAGAACGAGAAGGTGGCAGTTGTGCGCCTGCAGTTGTTAGATCTTGCCCGCAGCTGGTGGGCAGCTCAGGCCGTTGGATTAGCAGCACCTATTGCTTGGGCGGTGTTCAGAGAGAGATTCCAGACCAAGTATTTCGATACCGTGGCTCGGTATGATCTGCAGACCCGATTCACTAATCTGAAGCAAGGAGGCAGGACGGTCGATGGATATGCGGCCGAGTTTTCGAGACTCAGTCGGTTTGCTCCCACCTTGGTGGCAACCGAGTGTGATAGAGCCCAGCGATTCCAGCAGGGACTTCACCTGGAGATCTTGTTAGCAGTAGAGCAGTTTGAGCATCAGACTTTTGATGCAGTCTTGAGAGCAGCCCGGAGGCACGAGTATACCTCCCAGAGGATTGTGGATAGGACCGGAGGTCGGAAGAGATCTCACGGCCAGATGAATCAGTCTTCAGCACCAGCCCCGGCAGCCAGGGCTTTGACTATTGGAGCTCCGAGGCGAGCGGCCTCCGTGATGTCGGTTCAGCCTTCAACTCCGACGCACCCTCAGCAGCAGCAGAAGCAGAAGCAGTCTTCCGCAGTGGGATGTTCTCATTGTGGAAAGCCAGGCCATGTAGTGGCAGAATGTCGCAGGGCGCAAGGATTGTGTCTGGCTTGTGGAGCACCAGACCATAGGGTTGGATCCTGCCCGAACAGGGGTGGTTCATCATCGTCCAACCTTTCTAGCTCTTCGGTGAGAGGACCAGCTCCGGTCCAGCCGCAGCAGCAGTACCCATTGCCGAGGCCCTTGCCGCCTCAGTCCCAGATGTTCCAGCAGCAGAACCCCCAGCAGCATGCACAAGCCCAAGCCTTGAGTCAGAATAGGCAGCGAGGATTTCAGCAGAGGGGACCGGCACCCCGAGGGCATGGTCGGGCTATGGTGATGACCGCAGAGGAAGGATTGGCACCAGAAGAGGTAGTGGCAGGTACTATTCTCGTCAACTCCTTTCCAGCTTCAGCTTTATTTGATTCTGGTGCATCGCATTCTTTTATGTCTGCACGATTCGCGACACGGGTAGGATTGGAGCCCGAGTCATTATCAGTAAGGCTTAATATACTTACTGGTAACGGACTTGTGGGAGTCGATAGAGTGTTTTTCTCATGTCGGATCGTAGTTAGCGGTAGAGAATTCCCCGCTAGATTGATAGAATTCCCGATGGCCGATTATGATGTGGTCCTAGGGATGGATTGGTTGAGGAACCAGTATGCTAGGATAGACTGCCACATTGGCAGGGTTGTTTTTAGCATTCCAGGCGAGCCAGAGTTTTCCTTTTCCAGAGGAGCGGTTGAGCCTTCTCCTCCAGTATTGCGGATGGCAGTAGCAGCAGTGCAGTTGCCCAGGATAGTGGATGAGTTCCCAGATGTTTTTCCAGAAGAGCTACCAGGTATGCCTCCAGAGCGGAAGATCGAGTTCACTATAGACTTGATTCCCGGGACAGCCCCAGTGTCAGAGAGAGTCTACAGGATGGCGCCGTCAGAGTTAGAGATCTTATACAAGATGATTGAAGAACTTCGAGCCAAGGGATTCATTCGTGCTAGTGGATCACCTTGGGGAGCCCCGATGCTTCTTGTGAAAAAGAAGGATGGTACGTCCAGGTTATGTGTTGATTATCGTACCTTGAACTCAGTGACAATCAAGAACAGATACCCTCTTCCGAGGATAGATGACTTGTTTGATCAACTCAAGGGGGCTTCAGTATTCTCGAAGATTGATTTGCGCTCAGGTTATCATCAGATCAGAGCCAGAGAGCAGGACATCCCGAAGACAGCTTTTAGATCGAGATATGGGCATTGGGAGTTCCTTGTTATGCCTTTTGGAGCGACCAATGCGCCGGCAGTATTCATGGACCTCATAAATCGCATTTTTATGCCTTACTTGGATCAGTTTGTGATTGTGTTCTTGGATGACATCCTGGTCTACAGCAAAAGTGAGGCGGAGCATGAGCAGCATCTCCGTGTGGTTCTTCAGATTCTCAGGAAGCACCAGCTATATGCCAAGTTCAGTAAATGCGAGTTCTGGCTCGATCGCATTTCGTACTTGGGTCATATCATCACAAGAGGAGGAGTGGAAGTGGATCCCCAGAAGATTGTGGCTATTGAGTTATGGCCAGTGCCCAGCACAGTCGCAGAAGTTCGCAGTTTTCTTGGATTGGCCGGCTACTACCGGCGATTTGTTTCAGATTTTGCTCGAATTTCAGCGCCATTGACGCAGTTGACCCGCAAGAATGCGCAGTTTGCTTGGACAGCTGAGTGTCAGAGTTCTTTTGAGCAGTTGAAGCGAGGCCTGATAACAGCTCCTATTCTCACGCTTCCAGATGGAACCGGAGGATTCTCAATATATTGTGATGCTTCAGGCAGAGGCTTAGGATGTGTTCTGATGCAACATGGGAAGGTAATAGCTTATACATCACGACAACTTCGTGATCATGAGAGAAATTACCCAACCCATGACTTGGAGCTGGCAGCAGTGGTGTTTGCACTTAAGTTGTGGAGGCACTACTTGTATGGAGACAGGGTGGAGATTTTCACCGACCACAAGAGTCTGAAGTATGTTTTCACCCAGAAGGATCTTAACATGCGTCAGAGAAGATGGCTAGAGCTACTTGTGGATTATGATGTCAACCTGCAGTATCATCCCGGGAAGGCCAACGTTGTTGCAGATGCTTTGAGCAGGAGAGCCGGAGTTTATTTCCTAACAGCGCAACCAGAGCTGTTAGCAGATCTTCAGAAGATGGGTATAGAAGTTGTTCTCCCTTCCAGTGTAGCATTGATGGCCAGTATGCAAGTTCAGTCTACTATAGTCGAGAGGATCCGGATGGCACAGTCAGCAGATTCCAAGCTTCAGCGACTCAGAGCAGAGTGTGAGGCAGGACGAAGACCAGAGTTATGCATTCATGAGGACGGTACACTTCGACATGGTAAGCGTCTTTGTGTATCCAGCGGAGATATCAGACAGGAGATCATGGCAGAGGCACACAGTTCTCAGTATTCCATCCATCCTGGCAAGTACGAAGATGTACCGTGATATCCGTCAACATTTCTGGTGGAATGGCATGAAGCGGGAGATAGCTCGGTTTGTCTCTCGGTGTTTGGTTTGCCAACAAGTTAAGGCTGAACATCAGAGACCGGCTGGACTTCTTCAGCCCTTACCGATTCCAGAATGGAAGTGGGAGCATGTGACCATGGATTTCGTGACTGGATTACCTAGATCCCCAGCTGGTAGAGATGCTATCTGGGTTATTGTTGATCGGCTCACGAAGGTGGCTCACTTTCTTCCATTCAGAGTTGGTCAGTCGACGGCTCAGCTAGCGGAGATGTACCTCAGGCAGATTGTCAGATTGCACGGTGTGCCAGTCAGTATTACCTCGGACCGAGATTCTAGATTTACGTCACACTTTTGGCGTAGCTTGCAAGAGAGTTTGGGGACTCACCTCCAGTTCAGTTCAGCGTATCATCCGCAAACAGATGGCCAGTCGGAGCGCACGATCCAGACTCTTGAAGACATGTTGCGGTCTTGCACACTTGACTTTGGTGGTTCATGGGAAGATCACTTGCACCTGGTAGAATTCTCGTACAACAACAGTTTCCAGGCCAGTATCCAGATGGCACCGTTCGAGGCACTGTATGGTAGAAAGTGCAGATCCCCGCTAGCTTGGGATGATGTTGGAGAGAGACAGATGCTCGGTCCAGAAATGATTGCCCAGACAGTCGAAGTGGTCAGGAGAGTCAGAGATCATCTTCGAGTTGCCCAAGATCGCCAGCGCCATTGGGCCGATTCTCATCGGCGCCCTCTCGAGTTTTCGGTCGACGATCATGTATTCCTGAGGATTTCGTCTAACCGTGGCGTCATTCGTTTCGGCGTCCGGGGAAAGCTTAGTCCTAGGTATATAGGACCGTTTGACATTCTGGAGCGAGTAGGAGATGTATCCTATCGTCTCGCTCTTCCGCCGTCGCTAAGCGAGGTGCATGACGTGTTCCATGTATCCCAATTACGACGGTATATCCCGGACCCGAGCCACATCCTGGATCATTCGGAATTGGTTGTTGGTACCAACCTTTCGTATGAGGAGAGGCCCGTGTCTGTATTGGACCGGAGAGAGAAGATCCTCAAGAACAAGACTATCAAGTTAGTCCGAGTTGCTTGGGGTCATCACTCTTTGGGGGAGTCAACGTGGGAGCGTGAGGATGATATCCGATCGCGATATCCCGACTTGTTTGACTCGTGAGGTATAATGTCTTTCTTATGTCTCATACCTTCGATTCCTTGCTTGCATGATTGATTGTCTGCCTAGTTATAGCTTGCATGTGATTAATGTAGCTTGTCATTGCTCCTCTAGCCTCTTGATTAAATTCCGAGGACGGAATTCTTTTAAGGTGGATAGAGTTGTAATGCTTGTGGTCCGTATTACGTATTTCTGGAATACGTGTACGTATTTTATTCTGTATTGTATGATTCCTTGTTTAGCTTGCATCTTGGCTTGGTTATTTCTTGGCTTGGTTCGGCTTGGCTCGGTTTTCTTTGGTTCAATATGAACCAATGTGAACCCCTACCTACCACCACCTTTGATATTTATTACCCATTCTTCTTTCTCTCTCTTCATTACTCATTTTCTTCTTCCCCATTACTCCTTCACCTACCCAGAGAGAGAAGAGAGAGGTCTAGGCAAGTACAACTTGCTTCATGGAGGAACTCTAATTTTATTACTTTATTCTCTTCTTTACTACATTCTAAAGCACTTTAGTACTTGGCATTTTCACTTTCCATGGCTAGATTCTTGTAGATCCAAGTTTATTTTATTTTCGGATTTCTTGAATTTTGATCTACTTAATCTTGTTATTTCTATGTTTTGATGGTTCCATGTTGTAGAGAATTTTGTTCTACCCCATTTTGACCTATGGAAGTTCGAATTTGGACTTCGAATGAAGATTTTATGGAGCTTGGAAGCTTGGGTTCATGGTGTTCTTCTTCTCTGAAATTTGGAGAAGAAGAATAGTGCTTGACTTGACCGCATGGTAATTCATGCGGCAAGTGATTCAGCCGCATGAGACTTTCTTAGCCGCATGGGCTGAGTCTCATTCTTAAAATCGCATGAGGCCCTTGGTTCCCAGCCGCATAAGTTTGCCTTCATCCTTGGCCGCATGAATACGAATTGAACCTGACCGCATAAGTCTGCATTCAACCTGATCACATAAGTCCTCAGTTCCTGCTTGCCGCATGGGGTCCCACTTGCCTTCAGTCGCATATGCGCCTATCTCCTTGAGCCGTATGAACTCTAGTACTTGCGGACCGCATTGGCTTGGTTCCCCGCTAGCCGCATGCGCACCCATTCCCTGCCAGCCGCATGAGTCTGCCTTCATCCTGGCCGCATGGAGCCTTCCTTCCTGCTTGCCGCATGGGAGCTAGTCCTACTCCCAGCCGCATAGGTTCCTGCCCTTCAGCCGCATGCGCACCCGTTCCCCGCCAGCCGCATGAACCCCCATCTCAATACTTCCCAGCAGCATGGACCCGAACTCCTTCTTAGCCGCATGGGCTATTCTTACCCAGCCGTATGAGATCATTCCTAGCCGCATATGACCTAGCCGCATGACTCTTCTATAGTCCTGAATATTGATATTTTATTAGATATTTTACGTCCATTTTTATCCTTACGCCTTTTGTCATGAACTTGATAATCATGAATTCATTTGATATGTTTGGAACTGATAATTGAGCACAACATGACAGTGACCCGTAGTGGTGCCCTCCTGATATGACTAACCTGACATGACCTGATAGTGGCCCGTCGTGGCGCACTTCTGACAAGTACACCTGACATGATATACCTGATAAGCTGTTGCGACGGCTACCTGACATGACATAACTTGTATAATTAATCCTGGACACCGTGGGTGATTGTGCTTGTACAAATAATCCAGTCCTGTCTTGCATCATGTCTAGGAGGGGACTCCTGAGTACCACGGTCAGGAGTACCTATTAAAATAAACTAATGACTAATAACTAGATTAATACATTAGTCATGAAAAGATTTCCCAGCTACAGGCAATCCCGTTACCTGGGCGCGCCTGGGATCTGTAGCCTGCCGTCGAGTAGGGCACATTTCCAGCACACTGTCATGTGTTGCACCCTTCAAGCTACCTAAGGGTACATACGTTTCCTGGACGGTGTACCCACCTGAATTCAACCCCTAATTTCGACCTGGGTAACCTGGATGGTCTGCAGGGCTTGTGGCTATGGAATAATCTCACTGCATCTTGTTAGTAATTAGGCCTGTGATAACCCTAGTTAGTTAAAGTATCAAGCCGTAGGTCTTGTTTGGCCGTGAAATGATTGGATGGAGTCTAACCAGTCTAGTCTTGTCCTGATCCTGTTCCAGATTATTGAATGACCAGAATGCCTGTATTTATTTTACCGATAAATAGTGAGAAACCAAGCTCCGTTCAGACGAAGGGTTACAACCCCGGTCCTTGTTTGGTTTACAGGTTGTAACCTGGTTATCTGAATAGTTCCATGGTTATCTCGTCGTATATCATCCTGATGTATTTTCTTTATTTTCCAGTTCTTACTTTATTTATATCTTGTGCTGATTGCTGGTTTTAGTTCCTAAGTGAAGCTTCCTTTGTGGCACTTGCTCTTTTTGGGATCTGACCCAGCTGGTTTTGTATGGCCAGATTTCGGAGCAGCTCCAGCGGATCCACCGCTTTTCCAGCCCGATGGTGAACACCAGACGTAACCCGGGCAACGAGTGGGTTTATTTTTGCTCTCCCACTTTATTGTAAAAAAATATTCTTTTGAGGCGTTTAGCCGACGAGCACCTGTTTAGCTCGATTGTATTTACTTATTGTCTGCCTACGGGCTGTAACATGATTGACAGATCCTAGGGTTGATCATGTATGACTAAACTCTTGCTAGTCCTCACATTTTGTAACGACTAGCTTCATGATCAGCTGAATATGTAATATTTGGGATGCCTTATTATTGTATATTTAATGATCATACATCTTGTAACATTTACTTACTAGCTTGTGATTGAGACACTAGGCTTGTTCATGACCATAGGAGACTGTTGGCTTGTAGTAAACCCTCATGTATCTAGACAGCCGTGACCGTATAGCGAGATGGAATCCATTTCAATATACGTAGCTGGCTATGTCCGCCCCCGCTCTCCAGTATTCTGGTTCTGGGGCGTGACACGAGTACAGTTTATTGTCTGTATTTCGATATTGATCTTCACTATATTTCATTGATTGGCCATTGATTATGTGACTTTTATATTCTATTATAAATTATTGAGTCGGAAAGGAGAAGTACCAAGGATGTGTGATCCGACCGTAGACAGTGTTTATTTTCATGCAGTAGACCTTGTAGACAGTGTTTATTTTCATGCAGTAGACCTCGTAGACAGTGTTTATTTTTCTGCAGTAGACCTCGTAGACATTGTTTATTTTTCTACAGTAGACCTCGTAGACAGTGCTTATTTTTCTGCAAGTAGACCTCATAGACAGTGCTTATTTTTCATGTAAGTAGACCTCGTAGACAGTACTTATTTTTCATGCAAGTAGACCTCGTAGACCATGCGGTGTAGTGTCCCAGACTGATCACATATCAAAGGTACTTCTAACAGTTGGGGAAAGTATTTTGTGTCTATTTATTTGCTATTGGTTTTCCGTATTTTCTGTTTATTTTCAAAAACATGTAATTGATGTCTAACCTCTGTTGTATAGTCATTTTCTTTATTTGAAATTGCATTCAGTGAATTGTGCTCGTTCAATTCCTGACTGGAAACCATATTTTTTAGGTTTGCCGTGGATTCACTTAGCATGGAAAATACGGGTGTACTTGCAGCCGAAGTCTAGAGACTTGCTAGATAGTTGAGTTGTAGTCATTATATATTTGTACAAGTTTATATTTTTCTGCAAATGTAAAACTTGTGATCATTGTAAATTAAATTAATTTTGTGAATGAGCAATACTTGTGATTTTGAGCATTGTGGCTATACAGCGTTCTACCGCCGACACTGCGGCGTAGGCTGGCTTGGACACGTCTCGTATCCGTTTTAAAAAAAATGGGTGCGGGTCGTGACAAGTTTTTCTGGTGGCCCATGCAGGTCTGTTTTTGCAAATCATGCGAACTCGTGATAGTACTTAAGTTATTTGTACTATTGCGAGCCTGCGACTAGGAAATGCTCATTCACGAATTAGGGATTAATTTAATTTAAGAGAATGACTAGGACTAGGAGTCCCTTGTTCAAATTGACCGTCGGGTAGTTAAGGTTGTTAGATAGGCCATGCAATTTAGAATTATTAAATTCAGATAGCTTGCTAGATCCCTATAAACATATTATTGCTTTTGATGTGATGATATGATCCAACGTGGGTATACTACTCACTTGATTAGTTAGGCTTTCTCGGAATTAAGGCTATAATCTTGATAACCTACTCAGTTTTCTTTTGCTCTATGTAGATATAAATCTTATATCATAAGTTAGTATTGTCTGTTTTAAATTCTATTTTTACTGTATGGAATTGGTTTATAATTCATGATTCTGTTATTCCTGTATGAATCCATAGTTAGATTTGATTCAAAGTTTTTCCCTAGCCATTTGAAATATATATGAAATAAAGATTAGGATGTTCTTACTTCACTTGTCTTCAGATATTTCCTTTCGATCGATCTTTTACTTTAAGGATTGAGACTTATAGGCAGATGTTACACTTTCTATCATAGTCAACTAGTTTGAATCTCTAGCAGCTCCTTAAAGTTCTTAGGAGTATAGTTAGGGTAATTTAACGACTGTGATGGCTAGACAACAGCACATTGTCGCCAATTACCTGAGAGTGGAGAGTGTGGGTTCACTACAGCCGGCAGCGCACTGGCAAGGCACAACCCCCAGAATTGAAATCATTTCGAAGAATCATAGTCTATGGAGCATTACTAAAACTATGTTCTCGTTGACCTCTTTAGATCTTAGATACCCTTGTGTCAATATAAGGTAGAGTATCCGATAGCATATCACATCTGAATCACGGAACCAAAGGTTACCACGGCCGGAGTATATGGGCGAGGTATAATTCTCGGTAACATGATTTCAGACGTGATTACAAGTTTAGGATACCATAGAAGACAGGAAAATGCATGTTCGTCCCATAAGATCCAAAGCCAAACTAGTGGAAGCTCTGTAAGTTCGGTAGCATGTCTTCCAACCTGACCTTCCGTGGTCCTTGTGATCCATTGACGAGGTAACTGACTGACACTAATAGGTTTACCTGGAGTATAGAATTCAGAAGTCCATAACCCATTAGTCGACCAAGGCCTTATGAATAGAAGATAGTAGGATTGACTGTATAAGCAAGAACACCTGGTAAATTTTTTGATTCTCACAAAACTCAAACTACTTGTGCCTTCTTTCAAAAATCTTGTATACTTGTAATTTGACTATTTTGACCAATGTTGCTATCACAGCCCAGTTTTGCAAACTTACTCTTTTATCGAGCTTGATTCAAGACATATGTTTATTGGGGACATCCACTAACATATTGTCTAATCAGAATCGATATGTTACGGTCTGATCAACCGTAGTGCACTCGGTTCGTTCTCCCTCTGATTAACCTACGTGGATTGAGATGTAGATGTCTCTAGACTCTCATCCGCTACTGCATTAACAATTTCTCTTGAATTATACATTCGCCTTTGAATCACGTAATTGTGTTCAGTGACATCTCCCTTGAACTCTTTATTATTTTTGTCTTTCACTGATTTGGAAAGACGAAAGCTCGTAATTGGTAGAGAGATATCCCCCATGGCTATGATATTTGTATACCCAAGTGTAGTTGCCATCAGCCATCCATGTGACTAGAACCTTGCCTTGAGTTACTCATTCTTCTCTCGACCCCCAAACGGCTATTGGAGCCCTCTAGCCATTTGAATCTGAGAACGATTAGGGTTCTACCCTTAGTCAAATGCCAACCTAGGAGACTATCTATTCTCAAGAAACAAAATGGCGTGAGCCTCTAACTATTTGCTTGAAGCTTGCTTTAACTAGACCCTTGTGACAATAGTCTGGCAGGTTTGACCCCAATAGAAACTCACAACTCAGTTGTTAGAAATCTTTTCGTATGACGTGCCTTAGAGTTGGTTACCCCATCGATAGCTCTTGTATACTGTGGGCAAGTAGACTATTCTATTTTATTGACCATGTGTTATTGTACACACTCATTTTCCATTTATTGAGGAACGATCCTTGAGTTGACTTATATCTACCATTTTCTGTTATGCCGTGCATGATTCTTTGTTAACAAGAGTCGAGGTACAATACCCAGACTTTTGAATTCTTCTAACCTCATTATTCCTAAAACCATGTCCTAGCTTCTAAGGTGGATAGACTGTAAGCCTTCTAAAAATTTTGGGATGAACGAGGATTACCGATTGATTAGAATGATTCCTCTAGGATGACAATTAGTGCCCCCATAGACTTCCACTTTCTATTTAGATTATTTTGTGTCCCCGGCCGTGCCATTAGTATTCGGAGCACGAGGCCAGTTGTTACTTTCCAACAAATTTCATATGCAAGATCTAGACGAGTTCACCTTCATCTAGGTATATCATGTCCCACTCAAACACGTTCACTTGTACTCTATTTTTATGGTACGACTTTTAGGTCAAAGGGACTAGCTATAACCCTTATTATATATACCGATAAACTTCCCGACCATAATTAGAGACTCAACCTTGACTCAAATCATTCGACTCAATATATGGTTGTGATCTACTCAAAGCCCACTACGCACATGTCACTAGTGTGCCATTCAATTGTGTCTTCTCGTGCTACATAAACACAAAAGTCACGGAAGGCGCATCTTCAGGGCTTACAGAAACTATTTAACCAATTCGACTGCCCAACTAGCTCAACCACTTGGGTGGAAACTTATTCCAGGTTACCCTAACCTAGTAGAAATAGTTTTATCATTGGGATCTTGTCCAGTCAATATAGATTGAAGTCCAAAGTTCATCCAACCTACGACTGATGTCCAATTGGGGAACCCATTAAGACCCAGTAATACCCATTCATGCATATCACCATATTTGGACTACAAAACCGAACTATTTGAAATAGGTCCTTATACCTATTATGTAGTCCCCCCTCTTAGAATAAGAAGACATTCGTAACCCTTGTTCCATCTACCTAGAAGTCGCGATACGATCTTGTATTGCATTTATATCCCTTGTTTGTGTGTTTAAATAACCACGAATGAGATCAGAAATCTTGATTTCTCAAATTCTGTTATATTATGGAACCTGTTAGAATTTCGAGAACGGAATTTCCGTATTGCATGGATTGCAAGCTCCTCTAAGAAACGAAGGGTTCTTCGATTTAGCAAGTGACTGGACTAGAGTAGCCATCTAGCAGATAAGTCAATGGTTCATAAACATTCCTTCTATCTGTATCATTGGATACGCTCTACCGCTCTGAAACTCCATATTTGCACTCGATTATTTTTACTTATCTTTCTGTCCTTCCTATTGTAGTGTGATGAATGGTCATGCTTATTAGAATTTACCAATATTTCTTAGCTATTTGTGTAAATTGTTGCTTGTTAGATTTTGGGTTATTTGATAGATAGGAGAGGATTATAGAGGCCAAGGGCAGTAGATATCTATTTGTAGCAAATTTTTGTGCAAATAGTTGGAAGATTATAAGTTTTAGTGACATAGCTTTGAGGGAGTAGTGTGATCAAAGGTGGGTAGAAGTCCTCAAGTATTCAGAGTTATAAAATGGCTAGGAGGAGGATATAAACTGATTTTGAGGAATTAAAAATTAAGGAGATTAAGATAATAGTAGATTTTCCTTTGAGTTGTAAGGAATAGTTATGAATTAGAATTTCGAGAAAGAAATTATTTTTAAGGTGGGTAGATTTGTAGCTCCCTTCCCAGAAATTTGGAATATTTTTATTATTATTTATTTTATTGGAATGGTGATTTTTAGATTTTATAAATAATTATTTAGTTAATTATTACGGTAGATAATTTTAGCCATGATAGAGTTTTGGAGTACACGGTGACTAGAAATCGTGGCACGGATAGTGCAATGACGTGCTTTGGCTAGTGTATTAGTCCTGGTAGAGAAGGTCGGACCATAGTGATGTCCTAACTAGGAAAACCAGGCCAAGTTGCGACTTAACCCTTGCCTAAGTGTTATTTATTTATTTATTTTATTATTGAGTTTAGGGAAATCGATTATACCATTTTAGCCCGGACTGGACCCGAACTGAGCCCAAGCCCATGTAGTCATACGGGACGTTCAATGCCATTCGTGTTGACGTATTTTGGTAGGATTGTGTTGTATTCCATTTCAATGACCTGATGAATATTTATAAGTATTCTTAATTAAATATTATAAATATCCTTATTAATTGATATTCAAGGATATTGGTATAAAATAGGTCCTTGTATATTCTGGGGATTATTGGACTGTACGCAATGGCATATATACCATTTTTGAGTTATTAATTTGTTATTATTATTGTTATTATTTTTATAGAGATATAATAATATTTTATTATCATTGGTTATATTACTTGTCAAATAAATGTTATATAAATATATACATGTATTCGTATCTATAAAAATAGGCCTTGCACTAAGAATAGATGCTATTTGGATTTATTTAGATCTTATGGGAATAGTATATAAGTAAATAAATATATATATATATATATATATATATATATATATATATATATATATATATATATATATATATATATATATATATATATATATATATATATATATATATATATATATAATGTTTATAAAGAAAATATTTAATTATATTTTAATGTTTGATGAAATTCTAGTAATTATAATGTTTGCTTAATTTATATTTAGATTTTAATGTGGCTTAAGATATATACATATATGGGTTTACCATATATTAAGAGTTTCCATAAAATTAGATTGTTATTTTATAAGTATATATATATATTCAAATGTGTATTTAGTAAAAAAAAGGAAAAGAAATAGCAACTCACGAGATATTGGACCACCAATATCTCGTGAGTCACCAAATTGGCCCAAAACCGCGCTCAAGGAACCAGCAGCTTCAAAAACCCCACACCCGATCGAGTATATGCATGTATATAAAGACCGAGAGCGAACAGAAGAGGATTTCGATAAAACCCTAATCCCTTACCGCTGCCACGCACGCCCCCCCTGGGCGGCCACTCCGACGGCCGCACGACGCTGGAGGACCGCCGGCGGACGGCCGAGCTTGCGCGAACAGAGCAGCAATGCGCGCCGTTTGCCACAGCAGGCCGCAAGTATCGACCATCACTTCGAGGTTAGATTCCTTCTCTGATAGTCTATCATTTTACGATCCGTAAATTGGGTTGGAAAGCCAACATGACCCTCTCGAAATCCCAACAAGTGGATTTGAATATAGTTGTACGGCTAGTCCGAAAAATAAATGCGAAGTCGGGGAAAAAACACTGTTCTCGACAGTTCGAAGAACAGTTGACGAACCTATTTTAGGAGACGATTTCTGGTCGAATCATCGACTAAGGTAGGAAACTACCAGAATCATTATTGAAGACAACCTATAGGACACTAAAACCCAGTTTACGGAAATCGAAATCATCGATTACGTGTCAAGAAATCGGATCCCGAAGTTTAGGAAAAATCTGTTTTTAAATATTAGAAAATTAGGAAAAAAAACTCTTCGACACGACGTGCGTCCCGCCAATCCGGGCGACGTGGTCGCGAACCGAAAGCATCGAAAGGTGCATAACGGCTTCGTGGTCGTGTGGGCTTTGACGGAATTCAAATTGGTCGTGTGTGCGCGACGAATTTGATCCGTATCCGTCGAAATTCACCGTATCGGCCTCTGTGCAAATTTCTCAATTAGTTTGTGCACGTTCATCAGATCGAGACAAAACTTACGCCAGCAGGACCGTATCATTTTTCTGGTCCTGTATGCCAAGTTTGGTCCAATTCTGAGACAGTTGATCGAATCACCGTTTTGCGGGCCCCACGGTCCGATTCAACGAGCGATTTTGTGTACGGGCTACTGGAATCCAACTCTGAACATATGGTTGGGTTCGTATCGAAAAACTGGATCCGTAGACATGTAGTTTCACGACTTTAGAGACCGTTGACTCTAGCATGCTTTTCGGTGCAAGGCGGGTCCAACGGCGAACACCGTTTTGGCCCAAAATTACCGTTTTGCCCCTGTGTCCAGAATTGGACTTAAGGATAGGCGATCCTAGCTATTTTGACTATTCTAAGAACATTGGTAATATTTATTTTAGCTTTCGGGGACTATTGTACGAGTTTTGACTATTGTGGCATTCTGAGTGGTTCAGATTATCGGTTACACTAGCACTGGACCACAGGCGAGTACAGTTTATTGTCTGTATTTCGATATTGATCTTCACTATATTTTATTGATTGGCCATTGATTATGTGACTTTTATATTCTATTATAAATTGTTGAGTCGGGAAGGAGAAGTACCAAGGATGTGTGATCCGACCGTAGACAGTGTTTATTTTCATGCAGTAGACCTCGTAGACAGTGTTTATTTTCATGCAGTAGACCTCGTAGACAGTGTTTATTTTTCTGCAGTAGACCTCGTAGACAGTGTTTATTTTTCTGCAGTAGACCTCATAGACAGTGCTTATTTTTCTACAAGTAGACCACGTAGACATTGCTTATTTTTCATGCAAGTATACCTCGTAGACAGTGCTTATTTTTTATGCAAGTAGACCTCGTAGACCGTGCGGTGTAGTGTTCCAGACTGATCACATATCAAAGGTACTTCTAACAGTTGGAAAAAGTATTTTGTGTCTATTTATTTGCTATTGGTTTTTCGTATTTTCTGTTTATTTTCAAAAATATGTAATTGATGTCTAACCTCTGTTGTATAGTCATTTTCTTTATTTAAAATTGCATTCAGTGAATTGTGCTCGTTCCATTCCTGACTGAAAACCATATTTTTCATGTTAGCCGTAGATTCACTTAGCATGGAAAATACGGGTGTACTTGCAGCCAAAGCCTAGAGACTAGCTAGATAGTTGAGTTGTAGTCATTATATATTTGTACAAGTTTATATTTTTCTGCAAATGTAAAACTTGTGATCATTGTAAATTAAATTAATTTTGTGAATGAGCAATACTTGTGATTTTGAGCATTGTGGCTATACAGCGTTCTACCGCCGACACTGCGGCGTAGGCTGGCATAGACACGTCTCGTATCCGTTTAAAAAAAATGGGTGCGGATCGTGAAAAGAATGGCCATTCTCTGTGTTAATTTACACGGAGAATGGCATTCTCCGTGTTAATTTATACGGAGAATGGCCATTTCCAGTGTTAAAACGCAGGAGAACGGCCATTCTCCGTGTTAATTTACACGGAGAATGGCCATTCCCAGTGTTAAAACGTAAGAGAATGGCATTCTCCGTGTTAATTTACACGGAGAATGGCCATTCCCAGTGTTAAAACGTAGGAGAATGATCATTCTCCGTATAATTTAGTACGTAGAATGACATTCTCCGTTCTAAATTACACGGAGAATGGTCATTCAAATGTTAAAACACAGGAGAATGGCCATTTATAAAACTCCGTGATGAAAGTTTCAAACTGAATCTCATCACAGAGACTTACAAATAGGACTGCCATCTCCCTGGCAGTCCTACATTCAATTAGGACTGCCAGGGTCCTGGCAGTCCTAATTGAAACTAGAAGTAACAGTAAGTTTCAATTAGGACTGCCAGCACCTTGGCAGTACTCCTTTTGTGTAGGACTGCCAGGGGGGTGACAGTCATAATTGAAACTCTCTGTGATAGAGAGTTTCAAAACTCTCATCACAGAGACTTACAAATAGGACTGTCACCCCCTGGCAGTCCTACATTCAATTACGACTGCCAGGGTGCTGGCAGTCCTAATTGATACTTGCTGTAACAGCAAGTTTCAATTAGGGACCCAAACTCTCTGTGAAGAGAGTTTGGGTATGAAACTCTCTTCACAGATAGTTTTATGCAGGACTGCCAACACCCTGGCAGTCCTTTATTAAGTAAGGACTGCCATGGACCTGGCAGTCATAACTTAATGTAGGACTGCAGAAAGCCTGGTAGTCCTACTTTACATTAGGACTGCCACAACCCTGGCAGTCCTAATGTTGTAAGCCACGACTGTAGCAGCCGAACGGCCATAACGATTTGTCGTGTTCTAGGGTTAGGGTTTCAAGAAATATGTGAGATCATGTTCGAAAAATTCATTCATGAACCCTAAAGTGATTCTAAACCTAATATTTATGTTTATGTTTTCTGATTTTGAGTATGAGTGAAAAAAAAATTTGGTAGTTAATCTTAGACAAATTTGGGAAAAAAATTGTGCCAAACATGATTGAAATAGGAAAATTTTTTTGGAGATAATTCTCGAAAAGTAAGGAAGATAACTTTGGAAGAAAAAAAATTAGACTAGGGTTTAATTCTATGACCTAGAAATGTTGGGAGAGAAGAAAAAAGTAGAGAGAGAGAAGAAAAGAGTTGAGGGAGAGAGGAAAAGAGTTGAGGGAGGGAGAGAGAGAAAAATTAGAAAATTTATCTTTTATACCTAATGTTGGGCTGCCCCCAAGTAAAAAAAAAAAACTGATGGCAAACTTGTAATATTTGCAAACATTTTTGGGCTGCCCTCAATTGGTGGTGCCCTTAGAAAAAACCAATATTTTATGCAAAGAATTGGTTTATGTACAAACACATCAAAAACATGCAACTATAAGACAGCTATCACCCCTTGACAAGCAAGATTGCTGAGATAGCTACACCCATGTAAGTGAGAAGTTGATTCTGATTCCTGGAGATTGCAGCATATACAGCACATACACCTCACAAATTGCTAGAAGAGGTTAATATTAACAGTTATTAACAATTTCAGATCCACAGTACAATTTCAGATCCACATACAGAAGCATCAGCAGAACAATAAAAGACATCTGGCACTGAAATAGTGTGAGCTCGAGAACACACCCAACAGTTTACACAGGCACGCTTGAAAAGATACAGAAGCCATCACACATCATCTATATATCATCAACATCTAATCAGTCGTTCGACTCCTTATTACGCGGTCCAGCAGTCGACTTGCCATCTTTGGCCGTGCCCTCAAAGGTTTTGCTTAGCCGAACCCAATCCTTCCGAGTCTTCTGGTCTAGAATCTATAACATGAGCTTGCTGGACCGAGATCTGCTCACCTTTTATCCTCGTCATCCTCCAGATCACTAAAGGACACGTCTTCGTCATTGTCCAATGGAACTGTGCCTCCTCCCGGGCCACCAGCTTCACCGGTGTCTTCTTCCAACCAGTCATCGGCCTCACCATCCTCTTCTTCATACTTCTGGATGGGTATAACAGTAGAGGCATCGCTATGAATATCCTTTGTCTCGGCATGGACTGGTGGGTTTTCTTCAATGACAGACTTGTCGATAATCTTCACCTCAGTGGCTTGGACTGGGTGTTTTTCTGTCTCGAGGTCAGTTATAGGAACAGAAGTTGCGGACTCTTCTTGTGTCTCGGCCTTACTTGGTAAGGTTTGGACGGTTATAGGAACAGAAGTTGCGGACTCTTCGTGTGTCTCGTTCTTACTTGGTAAGGTTTCTGAAGGAGTGTCTAATGGAGAGACCACGTTCACTTCATGTAGACCTGAAAAGCCCTCTTTCTTGTAAGATGGGGATACACCTCTACCGGACCCCTCTGAGTCAGGTTTGGTACGTGATGAATCCTGTAGCAACATCGCCCGAGCCTGCACAATCTGCTCCAGTACAATGAGTGTTCAGTATAATTATGCTTCCATTTCAGAGTGAATTTCTCCCAATGCCCAGAATATACAACATGAACAAATTACAATGTTAGAACTAATGAACATGGAATCAATAAATTATATTTGGCGCTCGGCCTTGGGTATATGTACAAAGTAAGATCGGAGGAGTGACATCTCCTAACTGATATGGGACTAAATGTACAATAGGTCTAAAACATTTAATAACTGACAAATGTAAAAAATTGGAACCAAGGTAGATTCTCTTTACATCAGCATAATCATGCCATCTTTTTTAAAGTGAAATTCTGGTGTTTAAGTGATTATCAACCAAAAATACTTGGCAATTCAGATTTATGTCATTCCTTCTTGTAATACTACTCACACAACACCCACTAAAATGTGTTTGCAATGATGAGTGGAGAACAGAGAGTCTAAAAATCATCCGGACTTGGAAGTCCAAACTTTTGGGTAAATTTGATGTTCCAATTTCCAAACAATGATCATGATAACAATTTCTGAGGCATTCAAGATCTAATCATCTGCTTAAGAATGAAGAAAATAAACACTATAATCTGGGGGATGGAGCATATTACCTGAGGTGTTGATAGAAGTTCAGCATCGTGCTCATTGAGTCTAGAATGCAGAAGCACGAAATAGATTTTCCAGAAGTGATTTTCACTCATATGACTAGGGCAGAGCTCAATCCTAAGTGCTGCTAAACTTGGTGCAAGGCTCTCAACAGCCAGTGCATGTTCTTGCTGGGCATCCGACATCTCAAATGCTAGAAGAAGAAACAATATCGAACATAAGAGAACCTTCCAAGAAATGCAAAAAATAACCGAGAAATAACAGGATGCCTATTTTATCATGAAACAGAAAAGGCTGAAGATTAAAATATCCACAAGAGCATTCATTTCATAGTTAAGACATACTTTATGGAGGACTCTTAGGCTAACATCGAGCCTCTTCCATCAAAGCATGGACCACTATCCAAGGTTTTACACAAACCATTTAACTTAACACGCAGTTGCTAAATTATGGAAGAAGAAAAAAACCACATACAAGTTAATTGGCCTTAAAAAAATTATCCAAGGCTCTCTCTTCCTCATATATCTTGGATAGAAATTTGGTACCAGTCCAGTTACTTAACATTAGATTGACAGTCAACCAATGCTGCACGGACAAGTTAATTGGCCTTAAAAAATTTATCCAAGGCTCTCTCTTCCTCATATATCTTGGATAGAAATTTGGTACCAGTCCAGTTACTTAACATTAGATTGACAGTCAACCAATGCTGCACGGACACACCAAATCAGAGACCATGCCCATGTCCAGTACATACTGCACACGGATAAGGCTGTATATGGCTGAATACTAATGGATACAGCCTACATACTGGATACGTTCAGGACAGGGGTTAGACCCAGTTCAGCAATGAACCCAAAAGAAAAAGCGGACCAGATTTGTCCACATGCTGTTTAGACAGTTTCGTATTCTTTTAAATCCAGATTAACTTGTATGTGTACCCCCACCTATAACATGACCCGTCCAAACCTTTAAACCTACTTTCTCTGATTGACAAGAAAAAAGAATGCAACAGCCAGAATATATACAGTATCTGTGTCGTACCCGTATCCTAAATTTTCGAAAGTGGCCATATCATGTACCCGTATCCGTACTCCTGCAACATAGTAGTCGACCATAAAACTTCGGCGACTCTTTCATGGAGCTCTCATGATCCAAAACCGACCCCTTTCTGATGGAAGAAGACTTGGATGGTGATGGTGATAAAATTTATCAAACCCCAGACTATTATTGGTCAATCGAGTTAACGACGGTTTTAAGTCTTGCTGGTCTGAAGGACCCTTTCTGATGGGAGAAGACTTGGATGATGATGGTGATGAAATTTATCAAACCCCATAATATTATTGGTTTGAAATATCGATCGAGTTAACGACAGTTTTAAGTTTTGCTAGTCTGAAGAGGGTTCTGGAAAAATGTAACACATATACAGAATAAGATGCAATTATTCTTTAGTAACCTAAAGGGCCTAGACACAATAGTAACTCAGGTGCTAACTGTCGATTGAGACATGTTACATATAGCCGATTTAATCGAGCCCAAGTCCACATGAAATGACTATAGAACAGGTAAAGAAAAGGAAATCAGAAATTTTCAAATAAAATCTATAAATCAAAGGAAACAACCCTGTTTCTGCCTAGACCCAAAGCATATTCATTCTGAATAAGAAAAAAAAAATCAAAGACTTGGTGATTAATATTGAAAATCTGCATTTCCCTCTAGTCAATGGTCCATATAACCTCTTTGCAGGATGGGTCCACATTACTCCTCAGGCCTACAATTACCTCACAAGAGGTCTCCTTTAGAGTCAAACTCACACCTAACAGCATCTTCCTTTGGTCTATGTTCACCTGGCAATGTCTCCCTAGGATTGAAATAAATCTCCGTAAGGGTTGAACAACATAATTGGGCCACTCATAAGGGCATCAATACTGAACTCCAGATCACTTAAGGAGCCCCCCCTAGGTACATATTCACCAAGGGATGTCTCCCTAAGAGTAACATGAATTCTTCTAGTGGGAGGTTCATGTACATTTTATCTAAGTCATACTTTCATCCACAAGAAAAGGAAATAAAATATCACCAATGAAGTGTACATTCCAACTGTCTTTCTATCCTCACCAAAATTCTGAAATAAAAAATTATTTTTCTATTCTCATAAAAATTCTGAATTTCATCTTGTAAGATCTGGACTGAGAATGTTTTCAATCTCTTTGGTATGATGTGCGGTAAAGATGAATGCAATTCCATTTAACAGGTGTCTAGGGATACAATGGAGCCGGGTCTAGTGGCGGTCTGATCCACCAGACCTATCACTTCCGTTTTCCGTTATACGTATTTTCAGTACACGTGTACGGAATTCTGACATTTGTCAGGTGACCCATGCTTTGACTTGTCTTGCTTAACCTTGTCTTGGTTTAATCTCGACTTGGTTTAGTTTTGGTTTGGTTCACTTTGGCTTCGCTTGGTTTGGTTTGGTTGGTTTGAGATGAGAAGGGTTGGTATATAAACCAACTTCTCTCTCTCCTCCATTATTATCATTTACTTCTCCTTCTTCTTCATTTATTTTGGACCTACAATTATTATTGTTCTATTTTCTTCCTCGCATGATTCTAAGCATCTTTAGCACTTGAAGTTTTTGGTTTTTATGGTTACATTTTTGTAAATCTAAATTTTAAGATTTTTTTAATTTTTTTTTGTTTTGATCTCTTAAAGTTTGTTATTTCCGAAATCTATTGGTTCCATGTTGTGAAAAATTCAAGTCTACCCAATTTTGGCTTTTGAACCGCTTGATTTTGACTTATTTTGAAGAAGTTACAACATTTTTGTGTTCATGGGTCCCCGCACATCTTCGGTGCTGCTGGGACGATGAACGGTGTCGTGCGCCCGCGCGCCGTGCATCCGCACGCTGCGCGTTTCGGGCGCCGCGCGCCTGCGCGAATTGTTTGCCGCGCGCCCGTGCGCCGTACATCCGGGCACTACGAGCCGTGCATTCGCGCGCTGCGCGTTTCGTGTGCCGCGCGCCTGCGCGATTCGTTTGTCGAGCGCCCGCGCGCCGTGCATCCGCACCCTGCGTGCCATGCATCCGCGCCCGCGCACCGGGCATCCCCACGCAGCGCATTTCGTGCGTCGTGCGCACGCACGCCGTGCATACACGCCCCGCGTGCCATGCATCTGCGCGTCGCGCGCCTACGCGATTCGTTTGCCGCGCGTCCGCGCGCCGTGCATCCTCACACGCACGCCGTAGCCAATTTTGTCCGCACGCACGAATGACTGTTTTTGCCTGTTTAAGCTGTTTTGTAGCTAAAATCTTGTAAAACTCAAAACATGAAAGTTGTAAATCTTCGTCTTGACTTCAAGAATCTTCTTGTCCCACTTTAACTGGAGTTCATATGTGACTGATAGTTTCAATCACCCATGGATGTTCCCGATCTTCTTTGCATGTTTTCTGTACTTGGCCTAAATTGCGACGATCCGACTTGATAATCTTGAGCTAGTAAGTTGATAAACTTGAACTTGAATATGATAGTATGATCCCGTCTTGATAGTGGCCCGTCGAGGCGCACTCCTGACAAGCATCCTTGATATGACAAGTAAACCTGACATGACATGTGAATTATTCTTTTGAGGCATTTAGCCGCCGAGTGGATTTCTTATTTTGCTCTCACACTCTATTGTAAATTATTCTTTTGAGGCGTTTAGCCGCCGAACAAGTGTAAACACATCACAAACTGAGTCAAGGAAAGGTATGAACGGTTGCAACACCAGTATGAAGCCTAGGATTCGGCTATAGCAAAGACACGTGCTTCGGTACGAGATGTGACGCCGAGTATGTAGTTGTTAGCACATATTTGCATAAGTCGGATTTGAGTCGTTAAGAGTTAAGTCAAGAAGGGCCGTAAGACGAGTCTGGTTAAGTCATGTTGAGTTGCGAGGCACGACACCGATATGTTGAGGCACGGCCATGCTGTTACGGCACAAGTATAGGCAAGACTAAGTGGGAAAGTACTGTCTCGATTATATTGAAGCGCGAATAGAGTTTATGGCACGACTAAGTTGTTGTGATCCAAATATGAGCTAAAAGGCAAGCACGAGTCGATAAGTTGACGTCGTTGGCACGAGAATGGTCTAGAGGCAAGGTATAAGTAAGTTGTTGGTGCAGGACACGAGAATGGTCTAGAGGCAAGGTATAAGTAAGTTGTTGGTGCAGGACACGATGATGGTCTAGAGACACAAAATAGGCCAAGAGTTTATGTCCTAAAATCAATCCTCAGGCAAAAATAGAAAGACAATCATAAAGGGATTATGTTGCACAAAGTAAATGAACGTGTTGGTTTTGTATGGATGGACGAGGAGCTCACTCCACCAGTACAGTTGAGTACTGACACCCACACAGTGTTTTTGTGCAGGCACAGGTAGAAGCTCGTTGGCACGGAGCTCGCTTGGATGCGTCGAGGCACGGAGTTCCTTGGCGTTTCGAGGCGTGCGGCCGCATTGAAGACTGGACTTATACGGGACATAATATATGGACATCGCCTATCCGAAGCTTCTGCTAGCCCACTCATATTGTATTGAGAGATGAGAGAGCAGAGTGACATGTAATGTGAGAAGAGTGAGCTTGAGTGATTGTAATCTTGGCCTCGCGCCACATTGTAATCTTTGTTTCAATATCAATAAAGAGCATTTTGAACGACTTGTGTTTTGCTTTAAATTTTCGCTGCTATTATTTAATGTTTCTGCTTGGAACTTCTGTGCGACGATCCCGTCGCTTCGTCTGTAATCGGCCGTTATGAAACCTGCCTTGCGTGAGCGCAATCTAGGCTCACGCGGCATTACGCCTTAGCGAGGACGATCGGTCCTACGGGACCGGGGCGTGACAAGAAACCCCAAGTGTAGTGCCTACTTATCGTATAAAAATGTGATTTATGGAAAGCTCTTCAAAGAACAATAGACTATGCACTTCCAACCCAAAGATTCTTTATTTCTCTTCTTATATTACATCTCTCCTCTTCCTAGAGATTCCTATATCTTCTTAAACTTTCCATCTTCATTTATCTGCAGTTAGCTTCTATCTTAAGTTTATTTTAACTACATGTTTGTTTACCTACTAATTTTCTTAAGGTTTCTGAAATATCTTATTTTGGATATTTCTACAATTAGTTAACATTAATCTATCCACCACAGGTGCAACTTACACATTTTTCTGAGGTTTCTTTAGGAACCAGAATCTCTTAATACTATCATGATCCAGTACTACAAAACCTAGATATCAGTGGATGACTCCTTTCAAGTAACCTTAGTTTCCATTCATTTAAGCCTATAGCTATGTATATCCAGATCATCTCCCTTGGTACATTTAACTATAATTTTCATGACCTGACTGTATTAAAAATAATGTAGGAAATAAAAAAGTTGCATCAAAGAGTGAGCACTGTTGGATTTTGTATAAGAGGAAAGAATAGAAGATTAGGACTTAATAATAAATTTTCTCAAATAAACTTATTCAAAACTAATAGCCACTACCATCTTTATTTATTAATACAATCTTTTCATAGGTTCTCTCTTTCTTTTCTACTCAATTGATACAAGCCATGACCTATTGCTCTTATATAGTCCTAGCTAACCGCATGACTCAAAAACCACACTTCACATATTTTGGCCAAACCAATGACCATATGCGGACGACCTTGTGAACATAGGAAACCTTTTATTGGTAAGATTAGTACCCATAATTAAATATCAAAATTATTCCTAAATATATTAGGTCTTGGATTATATTTTCCAACAAGCACAGAAGGAATACATTACAATTGATCTCTGACTGGTTACATGATATAGGAAGTGTGTTTTCCCTTATCCTGAAGTGCAAAGATAATACAATAGGATTGTCTCAAACAAGGATGCGATACTGTAGAAAATAATAGTTTTTTGATTTTATTGATGGACTACTTCACTACTTATAGGGAGTCTAGCTCCTCTACATATAACATATTCCGATGTGGGACTAAAAGTCCCTTATTGATTCTCAACACTCCCCCTCAAGATGGGCGATAGATATTGATCATCCCCATCTTGTTACATAACTTTGACAGACTTAATGAACTAAGACCCTTAGTCAGACAGTCTGCAACTTGTTCTTTTGAGCGGACATGGTCAATCTTCAGTATCCCTTGTTCCAGCTTCTCCTTGATGAAGAATCGATCAATCTCGATGTGCTTCGTTCTGTCGTGCTGAACTGGATTGTTAGCTATACTTATTGCAGCTTGACTATCGCTCAGAAGACGCAATGGTGCTCCCTTATCCAGCTGCAACTCTGTCAGCAATGCTTTTACCAACAGCAACTCTGACACTCCCAGAGCCATTGCCCTGTATTCTGCTTCAGCTGTCGACCGTGCTACCACTGACTGTTTCTTGCTTCTCCATGAGACCAGATTTCCTCCCACAAAAACACAGTATCCCGTGGTAGACCTTCTGTCGTCTATGCAGCTTGCCCAGTCTGCATCACAGTATCCCTCAACTTCTATGCGTCCATTCTTCTTGAACCATAGTCCCTTTCCCGGCGTTCCTTTCAGATACCTCAAGATCTGAAATACTGCTTCCATATGACCCTTTCTTGGATCATGCATGTAGCGACTCACTACATCACCGCAAATGAGATATCAGGGCGAGTGTGTCCCAGATAAATCAATCTTCCTACAAGTCGTTGATATCTTTCACGATCAACGGGCTCTCCTGCTTCTGCTCCCAACTTGCACTTCTGGTCAATTGGAGTGACCGCTGCTTTGCATCCCAGCATCCCTATCTCCTTCAGCAGATCTAGTGTGTACTTTCTCTGTGAGAGAACAATTCCTTGTTCGCCTTCACACACCTCGATACCTAGAAAGTACCTCATCGCTCCTAAATCCTTCACTTCAAACTCCTTTGCGAGTTTTGACTTCAGTTTAGTGATCTCGACTTCATCATCACCTGTGATCACTATATCATCCACATATACAGTAAGTATAGTGATGTGGCCTCTTGCATGCTGGAGGAAGACCGTATGATCTGCATTTGTTTGACGGTATTCCATGCCTGTAACAGCCTTTCTGAATCTGTCAAACCAGGCTCGAGGGGATTGCTTGAGCCCGTATAGTGACTTCTTCAGTTTACATACCTTTCCTTGCGACGTCCCTCCGTTTGATTCCGTAGCATAGCACCCAGGCGGGAGCTCTATGTATACTTCTTCTTGCAGGTCCCCATGAAGAAAGGCATTCTTCACATCCAACTGGTACAGCTTCCACCCACAGTTCGCTGCAATGGAGACCAGAGTTCTTACGGTGCTCATTTTTGCTACTGGGGCAAAAGTCTCATCATAGTCTATTCCATATGACTGTGTGAATCCTTTTGCAACCAACCTCGCCTTGTACCGCTCTACTTTTCCTTCTGGCGTCTCTTTCACTGCGTACACCCATTTGCATCCCACAGCTTTCTTCCCTTTGGGTAATGGAACCAGCTCCCATGTCTTATTTTTCTCCAATGCTCCAAGTTCTTCCATCATTGCAGCTTTCCACCTTGGATCTTTCTTTGCTTCCTGCCAACACTTGGGCAACGAAGTAGAGTCTAACGATGCAATGAAGGCTCGATAATTCGAAGAAATGTTAGAATAAGACAAGAAGTTGGCAATGTCATGTTCGTAATCATCAAAACGAGCAGGAGTCTTACCCGCATTGATGCGAGAAGATCTCCTTAAGGGAGCAATAGGTGGTGGAGAGATCATACCATCCGAGTCGGAGAGATCCGCATCAGAATCCGAGTGATTCAGTGCGGGGGCAACATCTTCAGGAGTTGGAGCAGGAGTAGACGAGGGACTTGGTACAGTAGGCACAGGGCACGGCATAGGCACAGTACTGGACTTCTGTTGTCTTCTTTTGTAGACTTGGAGCTCCTTTTCCCTTGTCTGGTGCTCCCCATATGTATCTTCTTCTTCTTCATCTGTATCTGAGTCACTGTGCTCTCCCCCTTTCGTCCAGTTTTCTACAACCGGACACGGAACCGATCCGACGACCACATTTGGACTTATTATCTCCCCCTCACATCGAACACCACCTGTGTTAGATGTGTCACCAAATGCTGAACCTTCATCCGAACCATAGTATGGTTCGAGTTCTCTGAATGTAACGTCCATGCTGACAAACATCTTCCGCTCGACTGGACTCCAACAGGCATATCCCTTCTGAGTCGCCGTATAACCGACAAAGACACATTTAACTGCTCTAGGATCCAGTTTGCCAACGCCAGACCTATTATCCTGGACAAAGCACACACATCCAAAAACTTTTGGTGGAACAGTGTATGTATTGGCTCCAGTAAGCATCTCCAATGGTGTCTTCCAGTCCAATACCTGAGATGGCATTCTGTTGATGAGATAAGAGGCCGTCAATATAGCCTGCCCCCATAAGTGCTTCGGGACATTCATAGCCAGCATCATCGTCCGTACAACTTCCAGCAAGTGTCTGTTCTTTCATTCCGCCACACCATTTTGAGCCGGAGTATAAGCACAAGAAGTTTGATGAAGTATTCCATGAGTTGAAAAATACTCAGCAACCTGCTTATTCGTATACTCCGTCCCATTGTCGGATCGAAAACACTTAATTTTAGCGCCATATTGTGTTTCCACTCGTCGATGAAAGTCCTGAAAGGCCTCAAGGATGTCACTTTTATTTTTCAGAAGGTAGACCCATGTCACACGGGTATAACAATCAATAAAGGTGACGAACCATCGAAAGCCGTTAATCCCGGTTGTAGGACAAGGGTCCCATACGTCGGAATGTATCATGTCAAAAGCAACTGAACTCCTATTCCCTGTGCTCACATACGAGCTTCTGGTATGTTTTCCCAAAGCACAAGCATTACAAAATAACTTCTCTTTATTAGCCCTTTGATATAAGGACGGATACATTCTACCAATAACCGGAAAAGAGGAATGACCGACACGCTGGTGGTGGAGTAGCAAGTCGGCTTCAACACTGCGACAGGAAGCTTCTGGTGATGCATCTGCTACCAAGGATGCCAATGCTTTGTCCAGTCCAGTCCTGTCTAAATACCACAGCCCCTTATGCCATGTGCCAGTCCCAAGTCGTCGTCCTGTCCCTTTCTCCTGAAAAGTCACCTGAGGAATGTCAAAGGAAACAGTACAGTTAAGATCAAGTATAATGGCACTAATGGATAGAAGATTGACAGGAAAAGATGGAGCATGAAGGACATTGGTTAGAGTGATGGAAGGGGTGCATGCGACAGTGCCTTTACCCATTACAGGGTTGGATGTACCATCAGCGGTCTGAATACTCTCCGGCAATGGTAGGGGAGTATATTCCCGAAACGCATCACGGGACCCCGTGACATGGCGAGATGTCCCAGAGTCCATAATCCATCCTGGCTGATGGATAGATGCAAGAGCACGTGCAGAATCATCGGTGCTGGTTTGGGCAAAGCAAGTGAAGTGATCTCCCGAGTGTGAAGATGCCCCAGGACTGTCGGCCGAACCCAGCTTCGTGCCACGCAACTTCTCAAGGAACTCCCGCTCAAGCGGGGTTATTTCAGCCAGGTGATGCTCTCCCCCTTCTTCCGCCAGATTTGCTTTGTGGCCGCCCCGTCGACCAGCATATCCTCCTCTACCACCACGTCGGCCTCCACGACCCCGTCCTCTATCAGTAGACTGACTGCGCAAAGGTTTTGGACAAAATCGGATGTAATGTCCGGAGTCACCACAATTGTGACAAACACCACCCATAGATGGAGGTTGATTGAAGGCAGCAAGGGCAGACTTTTCAACCGCGGCTGGCTCCCCCTGGGAGGAGCCCTTGTTGGGCATCAACTTCAGTCGAGCTTCTTCCTGTGTCATGACAGCTATAGCTTCTTCCAAGGTCGGGAGCGTGGGTTGGGAAAGGAGGATATTCCGTCGCTGCTCAAATACAGGGTGTAGTCCCTTCAGGAATTTCATCATACGCTGCCGGGAAATATAAGCCAGGAACGTCTGAAAGTACTTTGTGAAGGCTGGTTCGACTTGTGCATCTTCCAACCCAAGAGGATCATAATGATCCAGATCAGACCAATACTTCTTCAACATGGCCGCGTACTCAGAGATGGTACGGTCGTCTTGGGCCACCCTATCGAGTTCATCTTGCAGTTGAAAGACTCGCATAGGGTTGCCGGAGCCGGAGTACATATCTTTGAGAGTCTGCCATATATCAGCAGCAGCCTCCATAGCCTCGACATTGCCCGACACCTGGTCGATTAAAGAGGCAGTCAACCACCCAGCCACGACGTTGTTGACAATCTCCCATACAGCAAACTCCTTGGTGGAGTGATCGGCTGGCGCCTTGGCCTGGCCAGTGACATAGCCAACCAAGCCACGTCCCTTCAGTGTCCGCATCGCCTGCCGCGACCACTTCAAGTAGTTGGAAGTTCTTTCTAACTTCGTCTCCAGTTTCTCCAGCTTCCCCATTTTGTAAGGCGACAGATCCACATCAGTATGGATCACACGTGGGGTTACCTCGGTTAATCTCTTGGATAAGATATCATCAACCAAGGCCTTCATCTCATCGGCCGTCAGTTTGCCACTGATCGAATCCATGGCGTCTTCAACTGTGAACTCAATACGTCTTCTGCTTCGTCGTCGTCGGAGTCTGCAACTGACCCAACTTCGTCGTCTTCGTCGTCTTCGTCGTCTACGTCGTCTACTTCAACACCAGAGACTTTACTAATGCGCTACTAACTTGGCCAGCACCGGCGCGCGCATGTAAAGTGAACACGTCAGGACACCAGAAAAGACATGATCAGTCTCTGCAAAGATCACGATGTGAAGAAGGAATAACAAATAAAGCATTTGTTAGTTCCAAACGGCGTAAGCACGGAACAGAGTTGGTGCAAATAAAGATTTGACAGCCGTCTCTATTCGAAATACGCCTTTTTTTTTTTTTTTTTGGCTAAAAACTAGGGTTAGGGTTTGATGGGGCTGCTAGGTCTAGGAATAGGGTTTCCATGGCAAAAAAAAACTAGGGTTAGGGTTAGGGTTGACGGGTCGGGGGGGGGGGGGGGGGTCGGGGGGGGGGGGAGGTCCTGGTCGGGAGGGGGGGGTCGGGGGGGGTGGTCGGGTGGGGGGGGTGCAGCAGTGGTCGGGCGGCGGGGGGGTTCTGGGCGGGGGGGGGGGGGGGGGGGGGGGGGTGGTCGGGGGGGTGGTCGGGAGGTTGGGGGTGCTGCTGTGGGCGGGCGGCGGAGGGGGGGGGGAGGGTCGGGAGGGGTGCTGCTGTGGTCGGGCGGCGGTGGGGGGGGGGGGGTCGGCCAGGGGGGTGCTGCTGTGGGCGTCGAGGGGTGGAGGCGGCGGGGGTCGGGAGGGGTGGGGGGGGGGGGTCGGCTAGGGGAGAGAAAAAAAAATTTGTGAAGAGAGAGAGAGAGAGAGAGAGTTATGGCTCTGATACCATGTAGAAAATAATAGTTTTTTGATTTTATTGATGGACTACTTCACTACTTATAGGGAGTCTAGCTCCTCTACATATAACATATTCCGATGTGGGACTAAAAGTCCCTTATTGATTCTCAACAGATACAAATATGCCTAATACATATGCTTAAAATTCAACTGATCCTTTTACAGGAAATGTGGAACACAAACATCATGTGCAGACAGTAACAAAAACCTTGTGACATCCTCGTCTTACAGCAGATTCATTTTACATTTAGTATATACTTTCCCTCTACTCTCATCCTATGTTGCATGGACACGGATTCGGCACAACACGTTTCATATATCTTCTTTATTTCACTTCTTATATCACATATCTCCCCTTCCTAGAGATTATGGGTGCTCTGTTGTCACCATATAAGGTTACAAGTTACAACCTCCAAGTTGGTTCTGAATGATAATATCCTTGAGAATGAGTTTTAATTAGATGATCACAAAATGACAATCAATACAAGTATTATTTCAAAAAAAAAAATTATTTCATGCAAGCAGCTGGAGAGTAAAATTCTCAGTTTGATTCTTAAAATTCCATTAGGGTAGCAAAGAACCAGTTTCCTGAAAAAACACATCACTGATGCAAGATATCTTAATTAACATCATATGCTTTCAAATCAAGAGCCCAGTATCAACCCCTATTATTTCTTTTATCCATGTGCACAAGCCCACTCTGGGATCTTGGCTCAGACAGTCACAATCAGCAGTTCCATGTGTGTTGGCCCATCGCACCCAAAAGAGCCCTAGTCTGGCCTGCACAACATAGTATCAAAGTTTGATAATATCATTGACCCACAATCTAACAGTCCGAGTTTTTGGATACATTAGATAATATGAGGGGAATGGCAACGGCAATAAGTTCCAATAGTACAGACAACCATTGTTCGAAGAGATGAAAGAACCATATGATGGCTGCGAAACATGTTATTTAATCATTGTACCCAAAAGCTCGAGCTGTTAGGTTGTGAGCCAACGATCTATACCAAACCTTCAAAAAATGTACATGAATATGAACAGCTTTGTAACTTCCTTAAATCATTATGACATGAACTCAAAGAGCATCTTCTAGTTTCAGAGGTTGGGAATTTCAAGTGTAAGTTTGTTCTTTTCCTTTTCCTAGTCATTCAAGCTCCCCGATGATCCAGTGCCAATTGTCACTTCGTTTGTAGCTATGCTACAGCTCAACTAGGACTGGTTAGTTATATTAATACCCTTCAACTTCTATCTTTAATGGCTCTGGATGTGATGGCCATATGCTTCCCCCTACAACACTATATCAACCATCACCAACCTAACTTTATCACTGCAAAAGTATGTTTCTTCTCTATCCAACAATTTAAGTTCTCAATCAGACCCAATGTCATATAGCTACAAGCTATAGATCAACTAGACAAGTCAATTACATGGATCTCTCTCCATCTTCAATGGTTTCACTAATGCCATACCACAGCCCAAACATTGTTACTCCACCACCATCAGTCAGACCAACTTCATTACCAATACCAACAAATTTACAGAAATAAGGCACACACATACGATATCCCCAAATGCATCACAAAATCAAATACATCCAAAGGAAATGATACAATTTCACATTGACAACTTCTATTTCGTTCGTTTGGTGCCTAGGTTTGCACATATATGTTAGATGTGGCTCGAATTCATTCGTAGTGATGCGAGCATCGACCGAGAACTCGGTGGAGCTCGCTTGTCGAAACCAGCAAAAAGAATAAAAAAAACAAGTATGTGCCTGGCAGCATACTGTCGACGTACTTAAAAGGTAGCCAAAACGTCAAGCAAATTTTGGGACATTTTGGATCTAACAAACGTCATATTGTATACCAACGGGCCGGGATATGCTCATTTTAATGAGCGGATTATATCTAAATTTTGGCTTTCGATGGTCCAGATCGCTTCAGGGCCTAGGTTAAGTTATGGAGGTATTTAATACCTCCACCAGCCCACATTGATGTGTAAAAGTGCTTGAGGTTATTGATTTGCTAAAAGCTAGAATTTTTAGGATTTTTTTGAATTTTGCTATAGAGCCATTAAAGAAAGTCTTTGAGAGAGGTTGAAGGAGAGTTCGCTAGAGACCTCGTTAAAGGAGAGAGTTGTGGTGTGTGTTGTAACTCTTTTGTAAGGTTCTTTCATTGATTCAATAAAGAATTCTCCCCTTTGTCTCATAGAGTAGGATGATATTAACCAAAGCATGTAAATCCTTATGTGCTTTGTGTTTATTGTTCGGTTATTATTGTATTTTGTTATTCTCATCATTATAAAGGCATTGTCGTATTCTTGCTTCTGTGTGTTGCACAACAATTGGTGTAAGTGCTACGGGAACCGTCAGAGTTTCAATTTATTTTATCTAGGTCATCGATAGGTGACGACATTGTCCGCTCCTTATATTCCTAGATCGAAATACTTGTAATCGTTGCTTCATTATGGTCCGATGGAGTTTCATAATTAACTAGATTACGGGTAATTGAGTAAATAGCACAAAGTTCAATGTGGAGAAATTTAATAGAAAATGGAACTTCTCTTTATGGTAGAGAAATGTTAAGGCTCTACTCATTAAAGAGAGAGTAAGCCGTCAGAAGGAAGGAGAAAACCTTCAGATAATACGGACGATTCATGGAATGGATCAGAGGACGCATAACACAATGGAGCTTTGTCTGGTGGATAAGGTCATGTATAATGTCATGGAAGAAACTTCTGCAGTCGGTTTGTGGTTGAAGCTCAAATGCGTGTACATGACAAAGTCGTCGTCAAACAAGTTATACCTCAAGAAGCAACTCTATAGTCTACGCATGAAAAAAGCGGCCCAGATTCTTAGTCATTTGAACAGCTTGAACAAGATAGTAAGCAACCTTTTGGGTCTTGAAGTCAAGTTAAAGGAGGAGAACAACTTACAAGACACTATTGCTCTTTTCTCCGCTTCCGGGATCGTGTGACCATTTGGTGACAACAATTTTCTATGGGAAAGAGACTCTTGAGATAGAATATCTGACTACTACTTTTCTTAATAATGAGATTATGAAGACACCAAATCCAATCGAGGTCATCCGAGTTGTTCGCTAATGAAAGGGAAAGGTCAAAAAGTAAGGATAGAAGAAACAATAGTCGATGGAAGTCCAAATCATCGGGGCATGAGAATGATACGTGTTTATGTTGCAAACAATCAGAACATATGAAGAAGCGGTATCCAAAGTGACTAGAGAAGAAAGGCAAGATGCTAGTTACGGGGTCAAAGTCAAGTTAGTGTTGCTCAAGAAGCCGAGGAGCCAGTGTGTGATGTACTTACTGTACATAGTGGGAAGGAAAATTTCTCCGATGCATAGATTCTTGATTCGAGCTACTCTTAGCATGTGTCCGAAAAGGGAGTGGTTCTGCAACTATAAGCAATTCAATGGTGGTGATGTTCTCATGGGAACAATGTGTTTTGCAAGACTATTGACGTAAGAATTTCAAGTTAAACATGTTCAATTGGTGATGCATACACTCATGAACATGAGATACGTTCCAGAGTTGAAGAATCTCATTTCTCTGGACGTGTTGGACGCGTCAGGCTGCAAATTCGTTGGCCAAGTCGATTCATTGAACATTGTAAAATACAATCCGGTGGTCATGAAGGAACATATTTTCGTCGAACTTGTATTAGTTGGACGGTAGCACAGTGACTAGTGGTGCAGTCATCGGGACAGAAAAAGAGGTAGGGGATACCACAAGACTATGACATTTACGTGTAGGCCATATGAGCGAGAGAGGTCTACGTGAGTTGCAAAAAATGGAGTTGTTAAAGGGCTTGAAAGAGTACACACATAGCACTAGTATGGTATGGTTTCGAGAATATGGGTGCATTTTCTATAGTTACCGGAACGGGTGATCCAAGTGATTATAAGGAGGTAATTGAAGGCAACTCTAGAGGGGGTGAATAGAGTGTGTGTCACAATTACCAAAAAAGTAAGAATATTGCCCTATGGAGTAGGTAGATCTTAACCGAACCACATAAATCCTTGTGTCCTTTGTATTTATTATTCGGTTATTATTGTGCTTTTTTATTCTCATCATTATAAGGGAATTGTCGTGTTCTTGCTTCCGTGGTGTTACACAACAGGGCACTCCTCAGGCGGACCCTATCTATGTATTCGTATATTTTACATACCTGGCATTATTCTTCCTTGACACTCGTGTCGGATATCCCTCACCTATCTCTAGGCTCCAAAGGGACCCAAAATATGGTTTAAAAAATGATACAACATGGTCGTGATCGTGCCATACATGATTGAGATATGACAAAGTAACATTTCTTTGCATTAAATAATTTCTAGATGTTTATGGAATCTAGTTACTATCCATAACATGCTTAAATGTAGATTTCATTAAGATGTAATAGATGTAATGTATGAAAGAGTTATATGGATACATTTCATCAGTGTGTATAACCATATCATGCTCTAATTTTTCTAAAAATGTCATTTTTTTAGTATGTATTGTGCCCTTACCGGAATCCATGTATGTGTCGATGCAACCTAGTTCGGCATCGAGCTGCTTACTATACTGTTCGTGATACCAACTGGAACCATGCTTTGGCTAAAAAAAAAAAAAAACGGAGTCTTCGATGCAAGGCCGGCCTAAGGGTAAGCCTGACAAGACTTCGGACTCGGGCAACCCCCTCCATAGGGCAATCTCCAAGGTTGTTTGGTGTTATTAGGACCGTCAAGCCCAAATCCAACTTAAAACTTGTATCTTTTCAATAGGTGTGAAGGGCAGCCAAAATTAGCTCCGGCTTACGCAACCCAACCTCGTGGGCCAGCCTTGCTTCGACGCAACTATTGGGGATCATAAAAATCTCCCTGCTCACAGAATGCAATGTGGTAATATCGGTTATACATACTCATAGCCTCCGATAAGTGAAACTCATATAGTTCCCAAAGGCAAACATCAGAAGAGCGCTCGACTGTTCATTGATCCTACCTAAAGTTCAAATTTTCCCATCGAAACAACACAGATCTCTGCAGCAATTTTGGTTATAAAGTACAAATGGACTACTACTATCCGTAAATCTAACACCCTCAAAATTCCATAACAAAGAAGAGATCAAATGGAAACTAAACCTTCGGAACCGTTGTCGTCGTCGTCAGGACTCAGCGGGAAATCAAGCCAGGTCTCCGGATGCATCGAGACGCTCCGCGCGAACGCGACCACCTCCTCCGTCACTCCCACAGCCTCTCCCCCCTCCTCCTCCTCTTCCTCCTCCGCCTCCGATCCGAACGGCAGGAAAGTGGACGCGATCTTGGAGATCTCCGAGACGGCCTTGGCGTTCGAGAGCAGCGAGATCCCGCTCCTGAACCTCCCGCCGATCTCGGCCAGGTCGCTCCGGATCCCGTCGAGCCTCGGGGAACCGACGTCCGCGGGATCCCGCCGGAGATCCGGATCGGCCGGCACGGAGAGGGGGGCGGGAGGGGGAGGCGGGGCGAGGAAGGAGGCGACGCCCCAGAATTGGCGGGTTAGGGTTTGGGTGAGCTCGGAGAGGTCCTCCTTCACGCCGACTATAGCCTCCTCCTCTTCTTCTTCGTGAGGTGTTGCTGCTGCTGCATCGCGGCGGTGGTGGCGGTGTTCGTCGTCGTCGTCGTCTTCTTCGCCTCTGAAAGTGTTCACGAGGGACTTCGCGAACCATGACATTTTTCTTCCTTCCTCCTTTCTTTCTGCAAACGAACGAGGAAGTATGGAGCTGGGGGTGACTTCTTCGATGGGATTGGGATCAACAATTATTGGAAAAATCTCAAATTTTCATGGAATTGAAAATTATTGCTCATCAAGATTAGGCAAAGCATAACTATCGGCTCGGCTCGGCTCGGCTCGGCTCGGCTCGGGTTGGGACAAAAAGGAAGAGTCTTAATCCGACCCGAGACCGTTGGCTCGCAATGTAATCTCGACTTCTCGATGAATTAATATGTGAACATATTTTTTTTAATTTTAGTCAATTCCAACTAGAATTTCTTGTTCAGCCCTTGACCACAGCTTCCGAACTCTGCAACTTAGGACTGGGCATACGGGTCTAGGACCCGCAGTTCCAACCCGAATCGAACCGTAAAACATCCAAACAAGTCGGATCTAAAATTTCAAAACTGAAACGGGGCAGGACGGGTCATGTGATATGAATGGTTCGGGACGGATCATACTTTGAAAACACACGGGACCCTGGCCCGGCCCGTTTGTAGGGGTAGTATAGTAAATTTAAATTTTTGTATAGTTTTGTATAGGAATAGACTCTCAGGTATTTTTTTTTTTGAATAAAGTGATTTTTACTGTTTGATTACAAGTGGTTTTTTTGTACAGTTTTGATACTTTTGTATAGGGATAGTTTTGTTACTTTTGTATATAATTTTTTTGTATATGCCAAATTTTAGACCCGTATGGACCCGCGGGTTGTTGCGGATTGGATCCGTTTCCAACGGGTCGGGTCAGGTCCGGTTCCAAAAATAAATTGACTCGTCCCGTCCTGTCCCGTTAAAGCATGGGTTCGGGTCTACAAATTTTGGACCCGGTCCGACTCGTGCCCAGCCCTACTGCAACTACGACCGGAAGAAAAATAAAACTACACAATAGAGATAATTAGAAACTGAAACAAAAAACCCATGCCACGAGTAAAAGTTATGGAAGATAACAAATGTCACGAGTAAAAAATTAAAAATTATAATAATTCTAAAATTAACTTTATCTTTTATATATATATATATATATATATATATATATATATAGCAAATGACCTCTAGCCTAGTGGTTAAGAGAGATGCATGCAGTCCGAACGGTTAGGACATCGATTTCCGATGGGAGCGTTCGCCATAATTACATATATATTATTTTTGAAAAAAGGGTAAATTTTATTCCAAAAAAATCAACTCATACAATCTTACAATCATGGCCTCACCCATTTAGGATGTCATAGCAGTTACATCAAATTCTATATTATGAAGAATGCCTATAAGGGGGGTGGTTAGCCCCTCGAAAATGCGACGATTTTATTCCCTCCAGACATGCCAAACGGAGGCTGCAAGCCGTAATCTGGCAGTCTTAAACCATATCTGCCTCCTTCCTCTGCGGTCTCGTATCCCGGTAATAATGGCTCCAATCTCACTGCCTGTGTCACATCCTCCCAACGCTCTGTAGTACTGCTCAGTCCAGATATACCAAGATACCTCGCACTCAAAGAACAATTGTTTCATAGATTCATTGTCCACTTCACACAGTGTACACTTCGGGTTGGGGACTTGGATCCCAAAGGAGATGAGTTTGTCCCTCGTCAGCAGACGACCAAGCAGCAACCGGTAGACACACAACTGCATCTTGTGGGCCATACCCTTGTACCAAATGAAGTTATAGTCTGCGCTAGTAGGAGATATACGATACTGCCTGTGTCACATCCTTCCATCGCTCTATGGCACTTCTCAGTCCAGATATACCAAGATACCTCGCACTCAAAGAACAAGTGTCTCATAGATTCATTGTCCACTTCACACAGTGTACACTTTGGGTTGGGGACTTGGATCCCAAAGGAGATGAGTCTGCCCCTCGTCAGCAGACGACCAAGCAGCAACCGGTAGACACACAACTGCATCTTGTGGGCCATGCCCTTGCACCAAATAAAGTCATAGTCTGCGCTAGTACGAGATGTACGACGCACAAGGTTGTAGCAGCTATTGAACCGGAACTCTCCCGTGCCTCTAGTAGCTCCCGACGGATCCCAAGTCTAACTATATGTCGGCTGATTTGGATCCATATCAACCGTGCGGATATCCTCTGCAAGCTCCAAATTATGGCGGTATACATCTGGTCTCCACACTCCATTTCTAATTATGCGCTGGCAATTCAACCCCCTACCAGCCTCTCTGTGTGTCCGGTCGCCCAATATATCACTCAGAGATTTATGCTGTCATGACCCGCTACCCAAATTATTTGGCCGGACCGAGCCATGTCCAGCCTACGCTTGGTTAAAGCGTAGTAAGCTGGTCTAGTAGATAGACAAAATGGTACTAAGTGTGCAAACAGACATATATTAAAGTATTTTTAAGAGTTCATCACAACACAGCATCTATTGACGAAAGCAAATAAATTTTATAAGTTATTACACTTTCAAAGTAAGAACTGGAGACAAGGTCCAGTAACCAAGTAAAAGTTGTAACAACTCAAAGTCTAAGTCTAAAACAGAAAAGACAACTAAGCAAGGTTCCCCGCTGGGGCCTCTTCTGGAGCAAAGGCCAGGTCCTCTAAGGCAGTCCTGTAGTAGGTATCACATAACATTTCCTCCTCGAATAGTGTACCTACAACGTTATCCTGTCAGAACGAGAGCAAGTACTTGTACTACAAACATATAATACTGAGCATGTAATGAAAAGAGATGTAATAACTGTAATCCTGACATGGCATAATCTATCATGTAAAATCACAACTATCATGGCAAGGATACATTTGTTATGGCGACACATGCATATATATTGTTTAAAAATGGAGCAGGTACGTGATCGGTCAATAGGTATAGAATGTACCGGTGTACAAGCCATAAATCTAAAATGTGTAGGATCGTTGAGCACCTCTAGAGGGGGGTGAATAGAGTGCATGTGTGCAGCGGAAATATAATTACCAATTAAAAAATTAAACTATGGCAGATATGTAAGAGACAGTAAATAAAGATAGGAGAATCAAACTCAGTGACACAGCGATGTATACTGGTATCCCTCTGAGAGGACTAATCCAGTCTCGAGTACTCTTGCTCGATGTTAATCCACTATGGCACAAGCTTTAACTGAGAGCTTGCAATCTCTTACAACACCGTGCTTGGTGACAAGCGCACGACCGGCTTCACAACACCGTGCTTGGTGGCGAGCGCACGACCAGCTCCACAACAGAAAAGTTGTTGAAACTTGAACGACCTCTTACAACTCTTGAGTAACCAAAAGACTCTAAATCAACTCTGATAGTACTGGCTTTTGGCTAAGAGATGTGTAGGTGAGATTTGAAAATCTTGGATCGTTTAGAAAATACTTGAATAGTAGAGAAGAGAAGATGAAGAATGAATTGATGATTTGAAGTGAAAAGTTCTTCTCTATTTATAGGTGTTTTCACCAACCGAACTCGGGCAGAACTCGAACAGAGTTCGGGTGCAAATATCTCGCAAAATAGACGTTGCTCGCAGATTTGGAGGCAACTGAAGTTTGAATACAAACTGACCGAACTCGGTCAGAGTTCGGACCGAACTCGGGCCGAACTCGGCTTGGAGTTCTGTCAGAAGATATTTTAAAAATCTTTTGTAAAAACAGTTTTCAAACATGTTTTTGGTTATTTGTAAAATCATTTGAAAAGAATATTTTCGAAATATGTTTTTGAAATATTTGTAACCGAAAATACGAAAGGGTAAAAATAGGTTTTTAGAAAGGAGGACAATTTTAACCCTAAGTCAGTATTACCATAATTAATTTTACAAAGTAATTCCTAGACTCAATAAAATGTAAAATACAGAATAAAAGTAGAAAAGAGTCTTCAGAAGATTTTGATGACTTTGACGCTTTGATTTATGCAGTACATCGTCCGTTGAATATGATTTCATGCATCCTGAAATAGTTAGTGTCACGACCCGCACCCTAGAGTAAGGGCACGAGAAGTGGGTACGTCCAGCCTACGCCGCAGTATCGGCGGTAGAACGCTGTCCTAGGTCAACATACATCTAGCAATATAATACTAAGCAGTAAATGAACTCAATCACTACTAAGGAGAGAGAAAACACGATATGATATAGAACTCAAGGAAATACTGAATATAGAAAAGTCTAGGATAAAATCCCAGCAATTATCCAGAGTACAAATCTCAGCTACTGAAAGAAAGAATATATACAACTCAACATCTCTGAACAGAAGTAAAGACTAGCTAAACAGACTCAAGACAACATGAAAATAAGATAAGGCCTAACTAAACTAGTCTAGGCAGTGGGTGAAGTCCTCAGCTAGAGCTATCCGAAGAAGGTATCCTCCCAAGCCTCCTCCTCGTTCTCTGTAATATTTTCAACAGGTCCAGTCAGGACAGGAACGAGTACAATACATCTCAACAGTTCATAGCAGGTTAGAAAATATAATCATGCAGTAAAGTAAGATATAGATACTGAAGAAATGCGGTATGTAAACAGAGAGAAAAAAAACTGTAATGGAAATATCTACTATAAATAGAGAGCTACAAGTGACTAGTGAGTCAGAGTAAAATATAAACATGTGAATGGCCTGGGATGATTCTGATAAGACACTAAGGAATGATTCTGATAAGAAACTACTGGTGTATTATTCACATGTCCAAATTCTACTCCCCCGTACCCCCAATTAATACACAAGGATCCAACCAAGTTATGTTATATGATGCTATGTAACAGACCCCGAAGGTGGTAGACCCCGAAGGTGATATGACCCCGAAGGTGATAGACCCCGAAGGTGATACATAGTAGTCCCATAAATGGGATAAGGATTCTGAGAAGACTCTACGATCATAAGAGTATATGTCATAAGTGATCAAAGAACCAACGAAGCATAGTGATACGCTATGTAAGTGAAACGCACAGAACATAGAGTACCCGATGCTTCCTAAGGATAACATCTCAAGGAGGGATTCATATAGTACCAATCCGTGTGACCAACGTGCCAGTATCAATTAAAGTAATTTAATGCAGGAAAATAATTCTAAGCAGGATATGAAATGATCAGAGAATGTACTCGCCTGCTAACTGAAAGTCTGAGATGAAAATACTGTCCGAGGAGTGGTGTCTGGCTCCTATTAGAACAGCACAAGTCACAACAAGTCCAGAATGGTAATAAGATGCACGACAATGCGTTCTACATGAATCTAGGTCAATCTAGACCAAAGTCAACTCTTGGTCAACCTTAGAAGTCAAACTAGGTCAATCTTAAGCCAAACAAGTCTATACTAGTCTATTCTAGGTACAACAAGACTAACAAGTCTAATCTAGACTCCAACTAGGCATTCAAGCCACACCCATAGGCCATACCATGCCTATGAACAAACCATAAACCACATGACATTACCTATACCTAACATAATACACATATTGATATAGCTATATAATATAACATAGCCTACACATATCATATAGGTTACTATATGCATCTCACATACACATGTATATCTAAATATATATATATTTAGTACACACACATTACATATATAGGATACACATATTGATATATATATAGGCTAATATAGAATACTCATGGGCATATGGACCACTACATACATATCACACATTACCTCATGTATACCCATATTACTATTATATGGTAACACACATAATATAAGATACCTTAAATGAACTCACATACTCAAATACAAAGGAAAAATAGGAATGACATGTGTAAGTGTGTTGTGAGAGCATGACAATTTAGTGGTGAAAACAATGTGTGTTGGTTAAAGGAAAATAAAGTGTGTAGGCAAATGTGTGTGGATGATGATGAAAGTTCATGTAAGCATGTATGTTCCTGTGACATGAGAGTGTACATAGACAAAGACAAGAGTGTGTGTTAGAACAAGGGTATGTGTGTGGAGAGGGTTTGTGATATCAAAACAGTGTGTGTTGACAGTGTAGGAGAGGAAGGAAAACAGTGAAGTGGTAACACATGAGTGCAATGGCAAAACAGTTTTAAAACTATCATTTAATTCTCAGATTTTACATACAACTTCCCCCCCCCCCCCCCTATCAAACTCAGATTAACATATTGAAAAGAACATTCAATTTAGTTCACAATAAGTAACCTATACAAACACATATTCTCAGTTTAAAACATTTAATCTCAGGTATCATATCACAAGCTCAGATTTTACCTTCACATATAAACAACAACAAAAAAAACAATAATGAAACAGTCCACACTCAAAATCAGTTTGAAGTAAACAATAAGGTTCAAACCATTTCAGGTTTATGAATGAAACTCAAGCTCAGTTAAATCCCAGGTACACATATATAGGTTAAAGTTCAATAATCAAACCATTTCTCAGGTTTACTACTAAAAGTCAGGTTTCACAACTAAACAGGAATCAAATCGGTTCAATAGGAGAAGTATTCAGGTTTCCAAATCAGTTCATAGTAAAAGCATTCTCAGGATTTATGAACTAAAACTCATATATCACGTAACCAGTTAACAACAGTTCAATATAGGAAGATTTGGAAATCTCAGGTTCAAACTGAACACAACCCAGTTCAACAATAACTCAAGATCATTAACAGTCCAAAAATGAGTACTAATAGCTAGCCAAAAATCAGTTTTCAGTCCCCTTTAGGATATCTCAGAATTAACCCCCAATGCTCATCCAAAACAATCCAATTTCGACACCCACTTAGAAATCAACTAGGTGAACAAGTTATAGGTTTAATTACATGTAACAACAGTGTCTAACAGGTTAATTTGATGTCCAAATCTCAGTTTTTAAAAACTGGAACAAATCTGAAAACAGGGAATATCAACACAGTTTTTATGAAATGGGAAATTGACATTTGATAATAAAAATCAATCTAAAATAGTAATTTAATGGTTGGTAACTTACAAACATATTGTATACATGCTATGTGATGTATTTGTGTCCACAGAAGTGGACACAAACGTGTCCAGTTCAAAACCACACAAAACAGTGCAAGGAAAACTGCTCCTCGTGCACGAGTTCACGTCGTTCGTGTGCACGACACGACACGACACAACCCTCGTGCACGTGTCCCAAGGTTGACCTAGACTAGGGCTATCCAATGGACACCCTGTCCTGTGTCCAAGTCACGTGTACTCGACACAAAACGTGCGTGTCAGTGCTCAAAAACAGTGAATGACTGCACAGGCAAAGCCCCATGCACGAGCTCGTGCGTGTCCGACACGCCACGTGGGCTCGTGCCACTTGACACATGGGGTGACATACAATGCCCCATGATGTGTGTCAAGTCTCACGTGTCGGGGAGTCGTGTCCAGGGCGCTGTGTCCCTCGATGAGCAGGGCATGCACAGTGCCCGCGCGCGCGTGTGCACGACAGCGTGTACACGTGCCCGACACGACTCGACACGACACAAAAACTCGACACCAACCACAGAATCGTGTAAGCGAGGTTAAAATCTAACATTCCATTCAAATACAATTTAAAATTACACACGAAATGCCCATTGGGCATTTCATCAAACACTTACCAGGGAACACTGATACGTGTCCAGAATGGACACGAAATGACACGAAATTCCAGGAAACCCTAGTCCTACAGTTTGGCTAGGGTTTGGGCAACCTAAAAATGATTTTTACAGAATTTTTAATGGGTTAGAGAAGGTTATACCTAATGATGCACCAAGCTCCAAAAATACTCTAAGGAAGAGATCCTTTCAAGCACCAAAGCTCCTCAAATTGCGTACCCCCTGTCAAATCTCAATCCCAACAGCAAGAAATCACTATTTAGAACCTATAGGAATTTACTAGAGGGAAAAAGGAGCTAATTTGGATTTTCTATGAATTTGTGAAGTTGGAACATTACCTCTTTTCTAAACTTGATGAACCCTAATGAAAGAGGCTATCCCTAAAAATTTGGGAGGATATAAATAGGGGAATGGGCTGTTATGTGGCTGGCCAAAAAGGACCTAGGGTTAGGGTTTAGGATGAGTGGCTAAGGTTCCTCCAACAATTTCTAGGAAATCCAATGGCTCATAACTAAAGTAGCCTCTTAAACCTTTAGTCTAAAAATATCTTTCAACAATATCTAGATATTTCACTAAGGTAATTACTTTAATGAAACCCTCTAACTTAGTCTCTAGGGTCATGATTAGCAATCTAGATTAGGCTAACTTCTAGGTCAAGACTCAACAATTTAACTAACACATATTTAATTAATATAATTCACAAAATCACAAAAGTGTTAAAATGACTAAAATACCCCTAGGCTAAAAAGTAGAAATATGAAATCCTAACCACATGATTAGGTCTCATTGGTCATGATTAGTCTTCTAGGTCATGTATGACTAATGTTACACTAGCAAAACACCAATTTACATTTCACTCAAATAAATAGTTTTAAAATAACTAAAAATCACCAAAAATCATATCATGACTAAAATCAAATACTTTAATGATTTAAAATACAAATTTTCAAATTTATCCTTATTTTGGAAAAGTGGATGTTACAAGTCTACCGCCCTTAAAAGAATTTCGTCCTCGAAATTAAGATGGTCGTACTTCTTCTAGAGTCTCGTCCCCAACAATCATAGTCTCTGAACTACCTAAATCATACAATTTAAAAGAATGACATAAAGGGTCATGGCATGCAATATCAGTCTGGGGTCTCATCTAGTTATACCAACATGCTGCAGTACTAGGCAATCACAAGGTATCAAAACATACAAACAAGGGATGCATCAAAAATTTTCAAAAAGGAATACTAAGGTTAGGTCAAACTCACCTCCAGCTAGGTCTGAGAACCAGAACTCCCTTCTGGAAGCAGGGCCCTGGTTGGGGCAGATCTATCAGGGCAGTGCTGCACCCAGTGTGCAGCTGACCCACAGATTAGGCACAATCCTAGTCTCTTTCTACAGTTGCTCCACTTGTGTCCAGACTTCTTGCAGAAGGCACAGATAGGCTCTGGCTCAGCTGGCCTTTGCTGGACAGGAGGCTGGGCTGGGTATGATGATATAGGCTGGATAAATGGGTACTCCTCAAACTCTGGGTAGGACTGGGTACTGCTCCTCGCCCTCTTGGGACTAGGCTCTTCTCCCAGAAGCACAGAGTCCCGCTGACGTAGCAACCTCTGGATTTTCTCCCTCATGGCCTCCTCATGGACTCTCTGTGACTCCATCAACCTTTCTTCGAAAAAAGCAAACACCTGGGCTGCGTCAAGTAGCACACCTCCAGGTGGTACAGTAGGGAGTACAGAGGGTAGGGAAGGGCTCTCGGTCTCAGGCAAATCCGCAGCTCTCTCCTGAACGACAGGAGATGAAGGAAGACTCTCTGGCGAGGCTACCATCACCTCCTCAATGGCAGGAGGTGCCACCACCCCCTGATCAGGTAGAGGGATCACTACCTCCTGAACAGTGGGAGGTAGGGGCACACTCTCAGCAGCTGCAGCTGCTCTCAGGCGACGGGCTCGGGTCATGGGTGCCATACTGAAAGAAAAGAAAGAAAAGAAAAATAAATCAATCATCAAGGCTGAAAACTAGTAAATATCAACAAAGGAGAACTAGCTACAAGAATCACTATTTAAAGCCAGGCTATACTAACATTCCTAAGACAAGGCCTAATCACAAGTCATCAAATCATCACACTAAGAAAGAACTACATATGCATAAGCTCTATAAAGTTAAGAAGATCTCTACTCCTAAATTATTTAATGATGGAAACAATTATAATAGCTGGAATGAAGAGAGAGACGATATATTTAAGAACCTTTCTAAGATACAATCTGATAATCATATGCGTCTGTCCAAAAATCATGATACTCAGAGTCCTCGCCACGCTAGTAAGCAAGGCTGCGATAAACGGTAGAGTACATAACAGGGGCATGCAATATCTATAATCATGTCGTCTGGAATTCTCGCTATGCCGACTAGTATAGCTGCGAGGAATTCCAAATCTCATAACCAAGATACGTACATCCGGAGTCAGGTCTCTATGTTTCCGCCACGCCAGCTAATATAGCTGCGATAAACTCTAGGTTCCATAACCAAGTAGACGTTTTACCATCCCTGTATTCCCGTCATCATATGTTATCAGAAAAATATCGTAACTCGGGCCATAAAAATTCATCTTGATAGGAATCAAATCAACAACGATCCGACAAAATCAAATTCAATAATCAAGGAGTGAAAGAAATAAAGCAAGGGAAATGATTCAAATTGAAGTTTAATAAGATTCTCAAGGATCGTCCCAGGAATCTTTCAAGGAGTCCTAACCGTGATTGAGTACCTTCAATGTATGTATCCTAATCCTACTGCAGGCTGTAGTGGTACTCTAGTTCGAATACCACTACATAAACTCGACCTGCATGGGCCACCACTAAAAACGTGTCACGACCCGCACCCTAGAGTAAGGGCACGAGAAGTGGGTACGTCCAGCCTACGCCGCAGTATCGGCGGTAGAACGCTGTCCTAGGTCAACATACATCTAGCAATATAATACTAAGCAGTAAATGAACTCAATCACTACTAAGGAGAGAAAAAACACGATATGATATAGAACTCAAGGAAATACTGAATATAGAAAAGTCTAGGATAAAATCCCAGCAATTATCCAGAGTACAAATCTCAGCTACTGAAAGAAAGAATATATACAACTCAACATCTCTGAACAGAAGTAAAGACTAGCTAAACAGACTCAAGACAACATGAAAATAAGATAAGGCCTAACTAAACTAGTCTAGGCAGTGGGTGAAGTCCTCAGCTAGAGCTATCCGAAGAAGGTATCCTCCCAAGCCTCCTCCTCGTTCTCTGTAATATTTTCAACAGGTCCAGTCAGGACAGGAACGAGTACAATACATCTCAACAGTTCATAGCAGGTTAGAAAATATAATCATGCAGTAAAGTAAGATATAGATACTGAAGAAATGCGGTATGTAAACAGAGAGAAAAAAAAACTGTAATGGAAATATCTACTATAAATAGAGAGCTACAAGTGACTAGTGAGTCAGAGTAAAATATAAACATGTGAATGGCCTGGGATGATTCTGATAAGACACTAAGGAATGATTCTGATAAGAAACTACTGGTGTATTATTCACATGTCCAAATTCTACTCCCCCGTACCCCCAATTAATACACAAGGATCCAACCAAGTTATGTTATATGATGCTATGTAACAGACCCCGAAGGTGGTAGACCCCGAAGGTGATATGACCCCGAAGGTGATAGACCCCGAAGGTGATACATAGTAGTCCCATAAATGGGATAAGGATTCTGAGAAGACTCTACGATCATAAGAGTATATGTCGTAAGTGATCAAAGAACCAACGAAGCATAGTGATACGCTATGTAAGTGAAACGCACAGAACATAGAGTACCCGATGCTTCCTAAGGATAACATCTCAAGGAGGGATTCATATAGTACCAATCCGTGTGACCAACGTGCCAGTATCAATTAAAGTAATTTAATGCAGGAAAATAATTCTAAGCAGGATATGAAATGATCAGAGAATGTACTCGCCTGCTAACTGAAAGTCTGAGATGAAAATACTGTCCGAGGAGTGGTGTTTGGCTCCTATTAGAACAGCACAAGTCACAACAAGTCCAGAATGGTAATAAGATGCACGACAATGCGTTCTACATGAATCTAGGTCAATCTAGACCAAAGTCAACTCTTGGTCAACCTTAGAAGTCAAACTAGGTCAATCTTAAGCCAAACAAGTCTATACTAGTCTATTCTAGGTACAACAAGACTAACAAGTCTAATCTAGACTCCAACTAGGCATTCAAGCCACACCCATAGGCCATACCATGCCTATGAACAAACCATAAACCACATGACATTACCTATACCTAACATAATACACATATTGATATAGCTATATAATATAACATAGCCTACACATATCATATAGGTTACTATATGCATCTCACATACACATGTATATCTAAATATATATATATTTAGTACACACACATTACATATATAGGATACACATATTGATATATATATAGGCTAATATAGAATACTCATGGGCATATGGACCACTACATACATATCACACATTACCTCATGTATACCCATATTACTATTATATGGTAACACACATAATATAAGATACCTTAAATGAACTCACATACTCAAATACAAAGGAAAAATAGGAATGACATGTGTAAGTGTGTTGTGAGAGCATGACAATTTAGTGGTGAAAACAATGTGTGTTGGTTAAAGGAAAATAAAGTGTGTAGGCAAATGTGTGTGGATGATGATGAAAGTTCATGTAAGCATGTATGTTCCTGTGACATGAGAGTGTACATAGACAAAGACAAGAGTGTGTGTTAGAACAAGGGTATGTGTGTGGAGAGGGTTTGTGATATCAAAACAGTGTGTGTTGACAGTGTAGGAGAGGAAGGAAAACAGTGAAGTGGTAACACATGAGTGCAATGGCAAAACAGTTTTAAAACTATCATTTAATTCTCAGATTTTACATACAACTTCCCCCCCCTATCAAACTCAGATTAACATATTGAAAAGAACATTCAATTTAGTTCACAATAAGTAACCTATACAAACACATATTCTCAGTTTAAAACATTTAATCTCAGGTATCATATCACAAGCTCAGATTTTACCTTCACATATAAACAACAACAAAAAAAAACAATAATGAAACAGTCCACACTCAAAATCAGTTTGAAGTAAACAATAAGGTTCAAACCATTTCAGGTTTATGAATGAAACTCAAGCTCAGTTAAATCCCAGGTACACATATATAGGTTAAAGTTCAATAATCAAACCATTTCTCAGGTTTACTACTAAAAGTCAGGTTTCACAACTAAACAGGAATCAAATCGGTTCAATAGGAGAAGTATTCAGGTTTCCAAATCAGTTCATAGTAAAAGCATTCTCAGGATTTATGAACTAAAACTCATATATCACGTAACCAGTTAACAACAGTTCAATATAGGAAGATTTGGAAATCTCAGGTTCAAACTGAACACAACCCAGTTCAACAATAACTCAAGATCATTAACAGTCCAAAAATGAGTACTAATAGCTAGCCAAAAATCAGTTTTCAGTCCCCTTTAGGATATCTCAGAATTAACCCCCAATGCTCATCCAAAACAATCCAATTTCGACACCCACTTAGAAATCAACTAGGTGAACAAGTTATAGGTTTAATTACATGTAACAACAGTGTCTAACAGGTTAATTTGATGTCCAAATCTCAGTTTTTAAAAACTGGAACAAATCTGAAAACAGGGAATATCAACACAGTTTTTATGAAATGGGAAATTGACATTTGATAATAAAAATCAATCTAAAATAGTAATTTAATGGTTGGTAACTTACAAACATATTGTATACATGCTATGTGATGTATTTGTGTCCACAGAAGTGGACACAAACGTGTCCAGTTCAAAACCACACAAAACAGTGCAAGGAAAACTGCTCCTCGTGCACGAGTTCACGTCGTTCGTGTGCACGACACGACACGACACAACCCTCGTGCACGTGTCCCAAGGTTGACCTAGACTAGGGCTATCCAATGGACACCCTGTCCTGTGTCCAAGTCACGTGTACTCGACACAAAACGTGCGTGTCAGTGCTCAAAAACAGTGAATGACTGCACAGGCAAAGCCCCATGCACGAGCTCGTGCGTGTCCGACACGCCACGTGGGCTCGTGCCACTTGACACATGGGGTGACATACAATGCCCCATGATGTGTGTCAAGTCTCACGTGTCGGGGAGTCGTGTCCAGGGCGCTGTGTCCCTCGATGAGCAGGGCATGCACAGTGCCCGCGCGCGCGTGTGCACGACAGCGTGTACACGTGCCCGACACGACTCGACACGACACAAAAACTCGACACCAACCACAGAATCGTGTAAGCGAGGTTAAAATCTAACATTCCATTCAAATACAATTTAAAATTACACACGAAATGCCCATTGGGCATTTCATCAAACACTTACCAGGGAACACTGATACGTGTCCAGAATGGACACGAAATGACACGAAATTCCAGGAAACCCTAGTCCTACAGTTTGGCTAGGGTTTGGGCAACCTAAAAATGATTTTTACAGAATTTTTAATGGGTTAGAGAAGGTTATACCTAATGATGCACCAAGCTCCAAAAATACTCTAAGGAAGAGATCCTTTCAAGCACCAAAGCTCCTCAAATTGCGTACCCCCTGTCAAATCTCAATCCCAACAGCAAGAAATCACTATTTAGAACCTATAGGAATTTACTAGAGGGAAAAAGGAGCTAATTTGGATTTTCTATGAATTTGTGAAGTTGGAACATTACCTCTTTTCTAAACTTGATGAACCCTAATGAAAGAGGCTATCCCTAAAAATTTGGGAGGATATAAATAGGGGAATGGGCTGTTATGTGGCTGGCCAAAAAGGACCTAGGGTTAGGGTTTAGGATGAGTGGCTAAGGTTCCTCCAACAATTTCTAGGAAATCCAATGGCTCATAACTAAAGTAGCCTCTTAAACCTTTAGTCTAAAAATATCTTTCAACAATATCTAGATATTTCACTAAGGTAATTACTTTAATGAAACCCTCTAACTTAGTCTCTAGGGTCATGATTAGCAATCTAGATTAGGCTAACTTCTAGGTCAAGACTCAACAATTTAACTAACACATATTTAATTAATATAATTCACAAAATCACAAAAGTGTTAAAATGACTAAAATACCCCTAGGCTAAAAAGTAGAAATATGAAATCCTAACCACATGATTAGGTCTCATTGGTCATGATTAGTCTTCTAGGTCATGTATGACTAATGTTACACTAGCAAAACACCAATTTACATTTCACTCAAATAAATAGTTTTAAAATAACTAAAAATCACCAAAAATCATATCATGACTAAAATCAAATACTTTAATGATTTAAAATACAAATTTTCAAATTTATCCTTATTTTGGAAAAGTGGATGTTACAGTTAGCAGCATTTTCTATATTTTGTGTATTGACTAAAGTATATGTTGATTATCGAAATCGGGTGTGACCGTGGAATGGGCCAACAATCTCCCCCATTTTGATAATTGACAAACTTGAGTCTATACCAAAATATATTTATATCAAATAGAACAAAATAACAAAATACCTGAAAATCGAGATGTGTTTTGTTGTTTTGTTTTGGATATATCTTGCGTTTGGTTATATCTTGCGTTTGGTATACTCTTTTTCTTCCCCTTTGTCAAGTAGTAAAATGAATAGGCTCCCCCATAAATCATGAAGCCAACAATAGAATAGACAAGACAAAGTAAAGTAAAAAGAAGTAATCACAGCATAGACAACTGGAATAAAATGAACTATGTCATAATAAACTGAAATATCATAGAGGTTCCACTAATAATCCAAAAAGTACAACTGATAAAGTCTAACTGAAACAGTTTAGACATGAAATAAAATAAAACTACTACATAAACTGCATCAACTAATCAAAACTAAATCCACTATCCCATGGCTGAATCCACATCACATCGCTGGGTCGTCCGCACTGGGAGGATCATGAGGGAAATAAGCAGTGGTCGGGTCGAAATACTGAAAAGTGACCTCATCAGTAAAACGAGGACCAGGGAAAGCCGGGTGTGGAAGGATAGTGAGTGGACGGACTGGATCCTGAACCAGGCTGTAGTGGAGATCGGCAATACTGTTTCTCAGCACCTGGGCCTGAGAAATGTGCCGGAACTCGGAGTCCTGATAACGTTGCGTGGAAACGGCAACGAAATCATCAAACCGCTGGTAGAATGCCTGATCGAGTCCTGGGGCAGGGGCCGGAGCAGGATGAGCATCAGCTGGAGGGGCCTCAGCATCAGCAGCTGGGACAGCAGGAGCAGCACCAGGAGGTTGAGGAAATCGACGAGAGCGGGTCAACTCAACAGGTGGAGAAGAAATGGCACACGTTTCAAGATCAATCTCAAAACGTCGAAATATACTAGCAAGGTGCATAGGAAAGACGAGGTTCCTACCTGCATTCTTGCAGTTGAGCATCCAAGACATCATAGTTTTTGGAACGGAGAAAGAAATTCCAAAATGAATGTGATAAAGAGCAGAAAGTTCCAAAAATATAACTTCATCGGTAGAGCCTTTCTTCGGAAGAAGGGCCGAGAAAATCATACGATGAAGCTCGTAAAAAGTTTGGTTTAGATGTCTAGAAAAGATTCTCCGGGGAGGAGGAGTAGGGTGACAAATCAATTCCCTAAAGGAAGCTAAAGTGACATCGGCAGGGAATTGAACATGGTGGATGTCAACAAGTGCATCACCAAGATCAGGAACGTGAAAGTATTCACTGATATCGGTGGCGCTAAATTCTAATTCCTGTCCAGCAATACAGGAATAGAAATTCCTGTTTTGTTTTACTTGCAAATTGCAGTAAAACATACGGACTGCATTGTCGTAAATGCTATCTTGGACCTCGAAAAAATCGCGGAATCCAAGTTGATCAAAAACATGAGCATATTCAAAGAAAGTTGTAAAATTGACGAAGGCTCCAGCACAAATACGACGAAAAGAGAAAGAATCAAACCAGAGATCGGAGAAGTCTTTGTCGGGAAACAAAGTGCTATCATATTCCTCGGGATCTCTAGGTTTGGCTGGACTAAAGAGACTTGCTGGAGTGTAGTCGGATGAGGAGGAAGCACCTTGAGAAGAATTTCCTCGTTGACGTTTCGGAGCCATGAGGAAGAAGATTGCCCACTTGAACTCGTCGAAAGGACTTCTAGTAGGAGATGGAAGTATTCCACGTTTTGGTGTGGAGAAAAAGTGGAAATAAGGATGAATTATATAGGTGCTAGGGCCGGCTGTTCGGTTCTGGAACCATCACAGAGCCGACCGAACTCGGTCCGAATTCGGTCCGAACTCGGTCAGAGTTCGGGCCGAGTTCGGCCACTTGCATTCCCGAGACAGTCAAAGCAGTCAGGTAAATAAAGACTGTAATAAATAACATTTGACTGGTTTATTAAATAACTGCTATTATTTTCGGGTTAACTATAGGGGTTGTCCCAGCTAACGGTGGTTCACCGGGGAACTCTTAAGTACCGCTTCGCTTCGACCGTAGCCGTGGTGACAGACATACCCTTTGTAAGTTTGTCCCCAAAAATAATTTTCATTAAATAATAAATTGTCAAGTCATAAATGCAGTTTTAATTACCATATGTTTTAAGAATCCGAGAATTCAAGAATGCCGAGCTCACGCCTCAAGATGTTAAAACGGTCTTCAGCCAATGGTTTAGTGAAAATATCAGCTAGTTGATGTTCAGTATCAATAAATTCTAAGCAAATATCCCCGTGTTGTTGATGATCACGTAAAAAATGATGTCTAACTTCTATGTGCTTTGTGCGTGAATGACAGATAGGGTTCTTAGTCAAATTAATTGCACTAGTGTTATCACAATAAATAGGAACATTTGTATAGTGCAGATTGTAGTCCTCTAAGGTTTGCTTCATCCACAAAATTTGAGCACAACAGCGTCCTGCGGCGATATACTCAGCCTCAGTTGTTGATAATGCTACTGAATTTTGTTTCTTGCTAAACCAAGAGACTAAGGCCTTTCCTAAAAAATGACATGTGCCACTGGTACTTTTACGGTCCACTTTGCATCCAGCAAAATCCGCATCCGAGTAACCTATAAGGTCAAAGGATTTGGTTTTGGGATACCATAAGACAACTGTAGAAGTTTCTTTAAGGTATCGGAAGATACGCTTAACGGCACTAAGATGTGATTCCTTAGGGTTTGCCTGATATCGTGCACATATGCAAACACTAAACATAATATCAGGGCGACTAGCAGTTAAATATAATAAACTACCAATCATACCTCGATACTTACGCTGATCAACAGGTTTGCCACTTTCATCAGTATCAAGCTTTGTAGATGTAGCCATAGGAGTCCCAATTGGCTTTATATTTTCGAAGTCGTACTTCTTCAGTATGTCCTTCGTGTACTTGGCTTGGTTGATGAATGTTCCGTTTGAGTGTTGTTTGATTTGCAATCCTAGGAAGAAGTTCAGCTCTCCCATCATGCTCATCTCAAATTCACTCTGCATACACTTGGCAAATTCTTGACAGAGTTGTTCATTAGTAGAACCAAAGATAATGTCATCTACATAAATTTGCACTAGAAGTATATCATTATTCATGGATTTAATAAAAAGAGTAGTATCAATCTTGCCTTTTGAAAATCCATTATCAAGTAAGAAGGCGCTTAGGCGTTCATACCAAGCACGAGGTGCTTGTTTGAGTCCATAAAGTGCTTTCTTAAGCTTGAAGACGTGATCAGGTTTTTGAAAATCTTCAAAACCAGGGAGTTGTTTCACAAAAACCTCTTCTTTCAAATAACCATTTAAAAATGCGCTTTTCACGTCCATTTGAAAAAGTTTGAAATCATTAAAACAAGCAAAAGCGCAAAACATGCGGATGGCTTCTAGTCTAGCAACAGGAGCATAGGTCTCATCATAATCAATTCCTTCTTCTTGATTATAACCTTGTGCAACTAGACGTGCTTTGTTGTGTAGAACTTGTCCATCTTCACTTAGTTTATTTCGGAACACCCATTTGGTACCAATTATCGATTGACCAATAGGTTTAGGAACGAGTTCCCAAACTTGGTTTCTCTCAAATTGATTAAGTTCCTCTTGCATGGCAGAAATCCAAAATTCATCAGAAAAAGCCTCATCAACATTCTTAGGTTCTATTTGTGAAATAAATGCTATATTAGCTGCTACTTCAGAATCTCTAAGAGATGAACGAGTACTTACACCTTTGGATACATCACCTATTATGAGAGTTTCTGGATGATCTGGTTTGAATCTCAATGATTCGAATCTTTGGGCCATACCTTTCACAAGGCTCTTCTCAGTTCTTGCATCTTCGGAACTTTTATCAATTCTTGCCTCTTTGGTAGGATCTTTCTCAGAACTCTTCTTTGTCTTTGTAGGTGCATCTTCATCATCACTGTCGCTAGATCTATGACTATTCAACTCATCAAAGGTAACATTAATACTTTCTTCAACAATCAAAGATCTTTTATTAAAAATTCTATATCCCTTACTCTTAGTAGCATATCCGAGAAATATCCCGTCATCTGCTTTGGAGTCGAACTTACCCAAGTTATCCTTGGTGTTCAGGATGAAACAACGACAACCAAAAACTTTAAAATAAGAAATGTTTGGAATTCTTCCAAACCAAAGCTCATATGGTGTTTTCTTCGAGATTGGTCGAATTAACACCCTATTTAAAATATGACAGGCTGTACTAACAGCTTCTGTCCAAAAATATTTAGGAAGATTATGCTGATTAAGCATGACTCTAGCCATTTCGCTTAGAGTACGGTTCTTCCGCTCCACAACACCATTCTGTTGGGGAGTTCTAGGACAAGAAAATTCGTGGTAATATCCACTATCATCACAAAACTTTTTGAAATTAGAATTTTCGAATTCGCCACCATGATCACTTCGGATACGAGTAATCATGAAGCCTTTTTCGTTTTGTACTTTTTTACAAAATATCTGAAATTCAAAAATAGCATCACTTTTGTTTGATAAAAAGTAAACCCATGTAAAGCGAGAGAAATCATCAACAATGACAAAAGCATAGAGTTTACCGCCAAGACTAGCGACTCTACTTGGACCAAATAAATCCATATGAATCAACTGCAAAGGTCTTGAAGTACTTACAGCGTTGATGGATTTAAAAGAAGACCTATGTGCTTTATTCTTTTCACAGTCAGCACATACCATGTCTCTCTTGAATGGAATTTCTGGGAGTCCTTTTACCAACTTCTTTGTGTTCAGACGTGAGATAGTATCCATGTTTGCATGTCCTAGTCTCATGTGCCATAGCCAGCTTTCATCTTGATTGGCTACTAGGCACCTTCCTGCATTATTAGTATTCTCCAAAAAGAAAACATAAATATTGTCTTCTCTAATCCCTTTATATACAGGATCACCAGATGACATATCATATATGGTACATTTATCTTTCACAAAATTGATACCATAACCATTATCTGCCAAATGACTTATGCTCAATAGGTTATGTTTCAATTCAGTTACTAGACAAACATCCTTTATTATTGGGTAAGGAGAAATACCTACAGTACCATTACCTATAATATCACCTCTCAAGTTATTTCCGAAGGAGACGTATCCTTCTTTCTTCATCGATAGCGTAGCGAATAAAGATGCATCACCAGTCATGTGTCGCGAACATCCGCTATCGAGGATCCATTTGCTTCTAGCATGAGAGGGTTGAGGGTCCACCTACAAAACAAGTAGATGAATCCTTTGGTACCCATTTTCTGAAGGGTCCATACTGATTAGCTTTAGGTCTCTAGACTAAAGTATGGTTATCAACAAGCTTTCTTGCAAGACAATACTGTGATATGTGTCCGTGTGTACCACAATAAGTGCAAGTCAGTTTAGAACCAGATGTGGTTGAAACTGTGTTCACATGCTTGTTTGGTTTCTTGGAGAACCTATAAGTGAAAGCATGATGATACTCGTGTTTCTTCTGTGCTTTCTTGTTTTTAGTCCTCTTAGGTGTATGCTTTGCATTAGGACTAAAATTAGGCTGTGTCACAGGCATTTCCTGTTTGCCTAACTTGATTTCTAACTTTTTAGAAATCGCAATAGACTCTTCATATTTAGCAGTCATAACTGAGAGTCTCTGTTCTGTTACTAAGTGCATCCTCTTCTCTGTGTCATACAGTTTTTGCATCTTACCATAATCTCTTTCTTTCTTTTGAATAGTGAGGATAGCCTCATGATAGTCTACCTTGAGTTTGGCTATCTCTTCCGTGTTACCGGTAGTAGACGTCTCTTTAATATCTTGAATAAGATTGGACAGTCTAGCTAACTCGGTTGTGTATGCCTTAATCTCTTTTCGAGATTGCTTATACTTGTCAAGCACATTTTTGTGTTCTTCAAGTAAATCGCTAAAGGCATTTTCTAACTCATCGAAAGTAAATTCATCATATAGAGGGTTTGAAGATACCTTGTCAAATACCATAAGACAGACATTTGCATTGCCGCAGGGTCTATCCTCTTCTTCAGAATCACTGGCGTCGCTTTCATGCCAGATACTTGTGTTGGCATACTTTCGACCAGTTGTAGCTTTTCTGCTTGATCTTGATCTGTCATATGGACTGCTCTTCTTGGTAGCTGGACAGTCCTTCTTCATGTGCCCTGACTTCTTACATCCAAAGCATATGGTTTCATCTTCATTGCTTTCTTGGACGTCTTTCTTCTTTCTGCTTGTAAACTTTAGATACTTTCTGAAGTTCTTCACAAGTAGGGCTTGTTCATCACCACTTGAGGATTCTTCATCGGAATCGTTGTATGTCGGCTTTCTTGCATGAGCTTTGAAGGCAATAGTTTTCTCCTTTGGTGTTGCTTCTTCAAAATCTTGCAAGTCGAGTTCATGGGTCATGAGCTTGCCCATCAAAGTTTCTAACGACATTGTGGTGAGGTCGTTTCCTTCAATAATTGCTGTGGCCTTTGGATTCCAATTCTTTGTTAGAGCCCGCAGCACCTTTCTAATCTTCTCGTGATTGCTGTAATCTTTACCAAGAGATTGCAGAGGATTAGTTATATCAAGGAAACGAGTAAACATTTGTGTAATTGACTCACCGGGTTTCATCTTAAAAGATTCATATTCCTGAGTCAGTCTACTAATTTTGGATTCTTTCACTTGGGAAGTCCCTTCATGGGTTACCTCTTGGAGTTTCCAAATTTTGTGAGACGTCTTGCAGGTTGAAACTCTGTTGAACTCGGTTTTGTCAATTGCACAGAATAGTGCATTGATGGCTCGAGCATCAAGACTAGCCTTTGCTTTTTCAGCATCGATGTACTTGTCATGCGGCTTTTCCATAAGAATACCTTCAACCACTGTAGGTGGTGGTTTCTTATACCCATCAATGACTATTGACCAAAGATCAAAATCTAGAGACTTAAGAAAGAAAGTCATACGTGTTTTCCAGTAAGTGTAATTTGTTCCATCAAATAGGGGAGGTCTATTTGTGGATTGTCCTTCACCGTTGAATATAGATTTCACGGCTGCCATATATATACTCTCTAGGGTATGTTATATAAGAATATAATCTGCTCTGATACCAATTGTAGGATCGTTGAGCACCTCTAGAGGAGGGGGTGAATAGAGTGCGTGTGTGCAGCGGAAATATAATCACCAATTAAAAAATTAAACTATGACAGATATGTAAGAGACAGTAAATAAAGATAGGAGAATCAAACTCAGTGACACAGCAATGTATACTGGTATCCCTCTGAGAGGACTAATCCAGTCTCGAGTACTCTTGCTCGATGTTAATCCACTATGGCACAAGCTTTAACTGAGAGCTTGCAATCTCTTACAACACCGTGCTTGGTGACAAGCGCACGACCGGCTTCACAACACCGTGCTTGGTGGCGAGCGCACGACCAGCTCCACAACAGAAAAGTTGTTGAAACTTGAACGATCTCTTACAACTCTTGAGTAACCAAAAGACTCTAAATCAACTCTGATAGTACTGGCTTTTGGCTAAAAGATGTGTAGGTGAGATTTAAAAATCTTGGATCGTTTAGAAAATACTTGAATAGTAGAGAAGAGAAGATGAAGAATGAATTGATGATTTGAAGTGAAAAGTTCTTCTCTATTTATAGGTGTTTTCACCAACCGAACTCGGGCAGAACTCGGACAGAGTTCAGGTGCAAATATCTCGCAAAATAGACGTTGCTCGCAGATTTGGAGGCAACTAAAGTTTGAATACAAACTGACCGAACTCGGTCAGTGTCACGCCCCAGAACCAGAATACTGGAGAGCGGGGGCAGACACAGCCAGCTACGTATATTGAAATAGAATATATCTCAACTATACGGTCACGGCTGTCTAGATATGAGGGTTTACTACAAGCCAGCAGTCTCTTAAGGTCAAGCCTATTGTCTCAATCTCAAGCAATTAACAGAGTTACAAGATGTTAGAGCATCAAATATATATATATAAGGCGTCCCAAATATTACATATTGGATGATCATGAAGCTAGTCGTACAAATGATAGGACTAGCAAGAGTTCAGTCATACATGATCAACCCTAGGATTTGTTAATCATGTTTACAGCCCGTAGGCAGACAGTAAGTAAATGTGCATCGAGCTAACAGGTGCTCGTCGGCTAAACGCCTCAAAAGAATAAATTTACATATAAGTGGGTGAAACAAAAACGGAAAACCCACTCTTGGCCCGGGTTCCGTCTAGTTGTCACCATTGGGCTGGAAGCTTGGTAGATCCTCGGGAGCCGCTCCGAAATCTGGCCATACAAAACCAGCTGGGTCAAACCCCAGAAAGAGCAAGTGCCACAAAGGAGGCCACAAATAAGAACAAAAGCCAGCATATCAAAACACAAAGAACAAAAGGAAAGTACAAGTAAAATAAAAGTACACAGAGCGATAAACGACTAGGGACGTGGAACCACTCCGGGAGCCAGGTTACAATCCTCAAACCAAACAAGGACCGGGATTGTACCCCTTCGCCTGAATAGCTCACTGTCTCTACCCATTTATCGTTAGAGATAAGTAAAACAATCATGATCAAGGGTTCCAGGTACAGGGGCTAGACAAGACTCTAGACAGGATTGGACACCATTCATTCACAATCGGCCAAGCAAGTACTACGGCTTACTACTTTAACTAACTAGGGTTATCACAAGCCTAATTACTAACAAGATGCAAGTGAGAAACTCCCAGTCCCAAGCCCTGCAGACCATCCAGTTATCCTTCCGCGGGTTGAGAGTTATAGGTGGGTACATCGCCCGGGAGACAAATGTACCCTTAGGTGACTTAGAGGGTGCAACACATGACAGTGTGCTGGAAATGTGCTCTACTCGTCGGCAAGCTACAAGTCCATTTATGCCTCCAGATAACGAGACTGCCTGTGACCGGGAATTCTCCATGTTCTAATTTGGTCTATTCATTACCTAGTCCAATTTTAGTGTGAGTCCCTGGCCGTGGTACCCAGGGAGTCACCTCTTAGACATGATGCAAGACAAGACAAGTGATTTGCACAGAGCAACAGGTAGTACACCCACGGTGTCAAGACAAGTCAAGTCGAGTCAAGAGTGCGCCGCCACGGGCCACTATCAAGTGAAGCCAAGTCATACCAAGTCAAGTCAAGTTAAGTTATCAAGTCATGCCAAGTCGGGAGTGCGCCGCTACGGGCCATGATCAAGTCAAGTCAAGGGAACTTCATGCCCAGATCTGGTTGGTTCGTATGCAGATACAGTGTAAAAATACAAGTGCAAGCTACAAATATCCAGTTACAAGTACAGGTTGAAGATTAACAGGTTACAAGTTACAAGTTACTAATATTAAGGATTACTAGATTGCAAGATGAACTACAGGTTACAGGTGATAGTTATAAAAGATAAGCTAAAATCTGCAATTCATAAGGAACCAGCCAGAAATAAGCCAAGACCATTAATACGGAAATCAACTCCAAGCTGTGTCCAAAGTGTATCAAGTCGGGCCAGGTAGTGTTGTGAGTTACAAAATATCAGAAGCTCCAATTCATAATAAAACGAGAGGGCTATTGAAGGTCAAACGGGCACCAGAGGTCCTGTACGCAGGCCAGCATACGCAGGGGCTATACGCAGGCCATACGCAAGGGGAGCAGTACGCAAGCCATACGCAATGCACAGTACGCAGGCCAGCATACGCAGGGGAGCAGTACGCAGGCCATACGCAATGCACAGTACGCAGGCCAGCATACGCAGGGGCTATACGCAGGCCATACGCAATGCACAGTACGCAGGCCAGCATACGCAGGGGCTATACGCAGGCCATACGCAATGCACAGTACGCAGGCCAGCATACGCAGGGGAGCAGTACGCAAGCCATACGCAATGCACAGTACGCAGGCCAGCATACACAGGGGCTATACGCAGGCCATACACAATGCACAGTACGCAGGCCAGCATACGCAGGGGAGCAGTACGCAAGCCATACGCAATGCATAGTACGCAGGCCAGCATACGCAGGGGAGCCAGGTTTGCACAAAAACCAAAACAGCGGGCCCCACGCACGTGGGCGTGCGTATAGGGTCAGTAGCAGCGGCGTCCACGAAATGGAGCTGGGGCCCACGTACACGTGGTGCGTGCGTGTAGGGGCTCAAAGGCTCATGATGGGGACAAGGGAGAGGAGGCCACGTGCTGGCTGCGTAGAGGGGCACTACGCAGGGGAGGCTACGCAGAGTGCAATACGCAGGGTGCAATACGCAGAAGACCCTAAGCAAGGGCTCTACGTAAGCAACACTACGCAGGAGCTCTACGCAAAGGCCGTACGCGGGAGCCGCGTGGCCAACAGGAGGGAAAGGCTGTGTTCTTCTCCTACCTCTGTCCGAGAGGAAGAACACCCACCCCAAAAACTTGCAAAAATCCATAACTCTTTCAATTGAAAACGAAATCAGGTTTTGCAAAAACCAAAGTTGTGTAAAACTTGATTCTCCTCAACATGGAAACCTCAAAGACGCCAAAAATCAAAGTTTATGAAATAAATTCGAGGAAAACTGAGATTCATGAAAGTTTAGATCTAAGGAGGTCCATGCTTCAAATCCAGAAACTCCAAGTTCTAATGTTGTTCATGGTGAACTAATCTATCTAATGGACAAATAAAAGGGGTTCTCATATGGTGGCCAAAAGCACTTGCCTATGGGTTGAGGAGTTGTGTGGAAGAAGGAAGAAGAAGAAGATGGAGAAGTAAATGAAAATAAAAAGGAGAGAGAAAAGTTAGGTGGGATATAATGAGGGTGGTTGTGGTGTTCTTGAGGGTGTAGAGTAGGTTAAGGGGTTCCAATGCAAAATAACCAAACCAAACCAATTAAAACCGAGCCGAACCAAAACCCGAAATACGAGAAAACCCAAAATTCTGCAAGTCGAGAAAATTAAAAATACAAGCCAAAATCCAATCTACGAGTATAAATACGAAATACGGGAAATGAGGGTGACAACTCTACCCACCTTCAAAGAATTCCGTCCTCGGAATTTAATCAAGGAGCTAGAGATTGCCACAACAAGCTATACTAAGCACAGACAAGCTACACTAAGCAGTTCAATCATACAACCATACAATGCAAGCAAGGAAAGGAAAGCGTAAGGCATAAGAAAGACATTATACCTCACGAGTCAAACAGGTAGGGATATCGTGATCGGATGTCGTCCTCACGCTCCCACGTTGACTCACCTAGAGAGTGATGACCCCAAGCAACACGGACTAAGTTAATAGTCTTGTTCTTGAGCGTCTTTTCTCTCCGGTCCAATATAGACACGGGCCTCTCCTCATACGAAAGGTTGGTACCAACAACCAATTCCGAATGATCTAGGATATGGCTCGGGTCCGGAATGTACCGTCTTAATTAGGATACATGGAATACATCATGTACCTCACTTAGTGACGGCGGAAGAGCGAGACGATAGGACACATCGCCTACTCGCTCCAGAATATCAAACGGCCCTATATACCTAGGACTAAGCTTTCCCCGTACGCCAAAATGAATGACGCCGCGGGTAGGCGAGATCCTAAGGAATACATGGTCGCCGACGGCAAATTCTAAGGGACGCCGATGAGCATCGGCCCAATGGCGCTGGCGGTCCTGAGCAACTCGGATGTGATCTCTGACCTTCCTGACCACTTCAACCGTCTGAGAAATCAGTTCTGGACCGAGCATCTGCCTCTCTCCGATATCGTCCCATGCTAACGGGGATCTGCATTTCCTGCCATACAGAGCCTCGAAGGGTGCCATCTGGATACTGGCCTGGAAACTATTGTTGTACGAGAATTTCACCAGGTGCAGGTGATCCTCCCACGAACCTCCGAAGTCAAGGGTACACGACCGCAACATATCTTCGAGAGTTTGTATAGTACGCTCTGACTGCCCATCTGTCTGTGGATGATACGCTGAGCTGAACTTGAGACGAGTCCCCAAACTTTGATGAAGACTGCGCCAAAAGTGCGATGTGAATCTCGTATCCCTGTCTGATACTATGCTGACTGGCACCCCGTAAAGTCGGACGATCTGCCTGAGATACATCTCTGCTAGCTGTGCCGTCGACTGTCCAACTCTAAAGGGAAGAAAGTGTGCCACCTTGGTAAGCCTGTCCACAATGACCCAAATAGCATCTCTGCCTGCCGGAGATCTGGGTAACCCAGTCACGAAATCCATGGTTATGTGTTCCCATTTCTATTCTGGGATCGGTAAAGGTTGAAGAAGTCCAGCTGGCCTCTGATGTTCAGCCTTGACTTGTTGGCAAACCAAACATCGGGAGACATACCGGGCTATCTCCTTCTTCATACCATTCCACCAAAAGTGCTGACGAATATCTCTGTACATCTTCGTGCCGCCTGGGTGAATGGAATACTGTGAACTGTGAGCCTCTGCCATGACTTCCTGTCTGATATCTCCGCTGGGTACACAAAGACGCGTGCCGTGTCGAAGTGTACCATCCTCATGAATACATAACTCTGGCCTTCTCCCTGCCTCGCACTCTGCTCTGAGCCGCTGAATCTTGGAATCTGTTAACTGTGCTGTCCGGATCCTCTCAACTATGGTGGACTGTATCTGTAGGCTGGCCATCAAGGCCACATTGGAAGGGAGAATCACTTCAATTCCCATCTTCTGAAGATCTGCCAATAGCTCTGGTTGCGCCGTTAGAAGGTAGACTCCGGCTCTCCGGCTCAACGCATCTGCTACAACATTGGCTTCCCTGGATGATACTGCAAGTCCACATCATAGTCCACTAGTAGCTCGAGCCATCTTCTCTGCCGCATATTAAGATCCTTCTGGGTGAAAACATACTTCAGGCTCTTATGATCAGTAAATATCTCCATTCTGTCTCCGTACAAGTAGTGCCTCTACAACTTAAGTGCAAACACTACTGCTGCTAGCTCCAAGTCGTGGGTCGGGTAATTCTTCTCATGATCACGGAGTTGACGTGACGCATAAGCAATTACCTTCCCATGCTGCATCAAAACACATCCCAATCCTCTGCCTGAAGCGTCGCAATAAACTGTGAATCCTCCGGTCCCATCTGGAAGGGTGAGAATGGGAGCCGTTATCAAACCTCGCTTCAACTTCTCAAATGATTCCTGACATTCTGCTGTCCAAACGAACGGCACATCCTTACGGGTCAACTGGGTCATCGGCGCTGAAATCCTTACAAAATCAGAGACAAACCGCCGGTAGTAGCCGGCCAATCCTAGAAAGCTGCAAACTTCTGCCACTGAGCTGGGTACTGGCCATGCCTCGATAGCCACAATCTTCTGGGGATCCACTTCCACTCCTCCTCTGGTAATGATGTGACCCAAGTATGAAATGCGATCGAGCCAGAACTCGCATTTACTGAACTTGGCGTACAACTGGTGCTCTCTGAGAATCTGAAGAACCACACGGAGATGCTGCTCATGCTCCGCCTCACTCTTGCTGTAGACCAGGATGTCATCAAGGAATACTATCACAAACTGATCCAAGTAAGGCATGAAAATATGGTTCATAAGGTCCATGAACACTGCCGGCGCATTGGTCGCTCCAAAGGGCATAACTAGAAACTCCCAATGCCCGTACCTAGATCTGAACGCCGTCTTCGGGATGTCCTGCTCTCTGACTCTGATCTGGTGATATCCTGACCGTAAGTCTATCTTCGAGAAAACTGAAGCCCCTTTGAGTTGATCAAACAAATCATCTATCCTTGGAAGAGGGTATCTGTTCTTGATTGTCACTGAGTTCAAGGTACGATAATCAACACATAGACTGGACGTACCATCCTTCTTTTTTACAAGAAGCATCGGGGCTCCCCAAGGCGATCCACTTGCACGAATGAATTCCTTAGTCCTGAGTTCTTCAATCATCTTGTACAAAATTTCCAACTCTGAAGGCGCCATTCTGTAGACTCGCTCTGATACTGGTGCTGTCCCGGGAATCAAGTCAATGGTGAACTCGATCTCCCGCTCTGGTGGCATCCCTGGAAGTTCCTCTGGGAAGACATCTGGAAACTCTTCAACTATCCGGGGCAACTGCACTGCTGCTACTGCCATCCGCAATACTGGAGGAGATGGCTCTACTGTGCCTCTGGTAAATGAAAACTCTGGCTCTCCGGGAATACTAAAGACAACTCTGCCAACATGGCAGTCTATCCTAGCATAATGGTTCCTCAACCAATCCATGCCTAGGACTATATCATAGTCCGCCATAGGGAATTCTATGAATCTAGCGGGGAATTCTCTACCGCTAACTACGATCCGACACGAGAAGAACACTCGATCTACTCCCACAAGACCATTACCAGTAAGTATATTGAGCCTCACTGATAATGACTCGGGCTCCAACCCTATCCGTGTCGCGAATCGTGCAGACATGAATGAATGCGATGCACCAGAATCAAATAATACGGATGCTGGAAAGGTGTTGACGAGAATAGTACCTGCCACTACCTCACCTGGTGCAACTTCTTCTTCCATGGTCATCATCATAGCCTGACCTCTAGCTGCAGGTCCCCTCTGCTGGAAACCCCTCTGTCGACTCTGTGCTGGAGCCTGGGTGAACTGCTGCTGGTTCTGCTGTTGAAAGGCCTGGGCCTGGGGCGCCAATGGCCTCGGGTACTGCTGTTGCTGCTGCTGCGGGACTGGAACTGGGGCTGGTCCCCTCACCGAAGAACTAGAAAGGTTGGATGAGGATGGACCTCCCCTATTCGGGCAGGTCCCTATCTTATGATCTGCTCCTCCACAAGCCAGGCACAATCCCTGTGCCCTACGACACTCTGCCACTACATGGCCCGGCTTCCCGCAATGAGAACATCCCACCGCGGAAGACTGCTTCTGCTTCTGCTGCTGCGGGTACGTCGGGGTCGAATGCTGAACCGACGTCACTGAGGCCGCCCGCCTCGGAGTTCCAATGGTTATACCCCTAGCTGCCGGGGCTGGAGCTGAAGATTGGTGCATCTGGTTGTGGGACCGCTTCCTGCCTCCGGTCCTGTCCACAATTCTCCGGGAGGTATACTCATGCCTTCTTGCTGCTTTCAATACTGCATCGAACGTCTGGTGCTCGAACTGTTCCACAGCCAATAATATCTCCAAATGCAGTCCCTGCTGGAACCGCTGAGCCCTATCGAACTCGGTTGCCACCAAGGTGGGGGCAAACCTACTCAGTCTAGAAAACTCGGTCGCATAGCCATCGACCGTCCTGCCTCCTTGCTTCAAGTTGGTGAATCTGGTCTGCAGGTCGTACCGTGCCACCGCATCGAAGTACTTTGTCTGAAACCTCTCTCTGAACGTCGCCCAAGTGACTGGTGTTGCTAACCCCATGGCCTGAGCTGCCCACCAATTGCGAGCCAAGTCTAACAACTGTAGGCGTACCACCGCCACCTTATCATTATTAGGTGTCCTAGCTGCTTCTAGAACCACCTCGGTATCCTGAAGCCAAGCATCCGCGACAATCGCATCTTCACTGCCGTCAAAGAAGGGAGGGTTCAAGCGCTTGAAACTGTTGGCCGCCTGATTTCCTTGGGGACCTCCTCGGTTTAGTGCATCATGAACTTCCTGGTGCAAGGCGTCGCCTCGACGATCTTGGGATGCAAGCAGTTCTCTGATAAGCCCCACCAAAGGTCCCTCATCCTGTCTAGCTGGTTGAACGGGCGGAGCTGCCTGAACTGGAGGTTCCGGGCCTCCGGAAGGCATAACTCGAGAGGCTACTCCAGAGTGCTGAGCTTGATCTTCCTGGCGCTGGAGTGCTTGTCGAGCTTCCTCTGGCTGGTTGGCAGGTCCGGGAGTAATGCCGCTGAAGAAGATGACATAGGGAACAGTAAGGAAAGGACCAGGACAGATCAATGATACAAGCATGTGATCAGGTCAAGAATCTCAGGGATTTGAAGATACGAGCAGAGATCAAGGGCGAATACTGATTGAGACATCTATTCGGTAAACCCTCACATTTCTTGAATGCCAAGACCTGCATGGGCCACCACTTAAACCGTGTCACGCCCCAGAACCAGAATACTGGAGAGCGGGGGCAGACACAGCCAGCTACGTATATTGAAATAGAATATATCTCAACTATACGGTCACGGCTGTCTAGATATGAGGGTTTACTACAAGCCAGCAGTCTCTTAAGGTCAAGCCTATTGTCTCAATCTCAAGCAATTAACAGAGTTACAAGATGTTAGAGCATCAAATATATATATATAAGGCGTCCCAAATATTACATATTGGATGATCATGAAGCTAGTCGTACAAATGATAGGACTAGCAAGAGTTCAGTCATACATGATCAACCCTAGGATTTGTTAATCATGTTTACAGCCCGTAGGCAGACAGTAAGTAAATGTGCATCGAGCTAACAGGTGCTCGTCGGCTAAACGCCTCAAAAGAATAAATTTACATATAAGTGGGTGAAACAAAAAGGGAAAACCCACTCTTGGCCCGGGTTCCGTCTAGTTGTCACCATTGGGCTGGAAGCTTGGTAGATCCTCGGGAGCCGCTCCGAAATCTGGCCATACAAAACCAGCTGGGTCAAACCCCAGAAAGAGCAAGTGCCACAAGGAGGCCACAAATAAGAACAAAAGCCAGCATATCAAAACACAAAGAACAAAAGGAAAGTACAAGTAAAATAAAAGTACACAGAGCGATAAACGACTAGGGACGTGGAACCACTCCGGGAGCCAGGTTACAATCCTCAAACCAAACAAGGACCGGGATTGTACCCCTTCGCCTGAATAGCTCACTGTCTCTACCCATTTATCGTTAGAGATAAGTAAAACAATCATGATCAAGGGTTCCAGGTACAGGGGCTAGACAAGACTCTAGACAGGGCTGGACACCATTCATTCACAATCGGCCAAGCAAGTACTACGGCTTACTACTTTAACTAACTAGGGTTATCACAAGCCTAATTACTAACAAGATGCAAGTGAGAAACTCCCAGTCCCAAGCCCTGCAGACCATCCAGTTATCCTTCCGCGGGTTGAGAGTTATAGGTGGGTACATCGCCCGGGAGACAAATGTACCCTTAGGTGACTTAGAGGGTGCAACACATGACAGTGTGCTGGAAATGTGCTCTACTCGTCGGCAAGCTACAAGTCCATTTATGCCTCCAGATAACGAGACTGCCTGTGACCGGGAATTCTCCATGTTCTAATTTGGTCTATTCATTACCTAGTCCAATTTTAGTGTGAGTCCCTGGCCGTGGTACCCAGGGAGTCACCCCTTAGACATGATGCAAGACAAGACAAGTGATTTGTACAGAGCAACAGGTAGTACACCCACGGTGTCAAGACAAGTCAAGTCGAGTCAAGAGTGCGCCGCCACGGGCCACTATCAAGTGAAGCCAAGTCATACCAAGTCAAGTCAAGTTAAGTTATCAAGTCATGCCAAGTCGGGAGTGCGCCGCTACGGGCCATGATCAAGTCAAGTCAAGGGAACTTCATGCCCAGATCTGGTTGGTTCGTATGCAGATACAGTGTAAAAATACAAGTGCAAGCTACAAATATCCAGTTACAAGTACAGGTTGAAGATTAACAGGTTACAAGTTACAAGTTACTAATATTAAGGATTACTAGATTGCAAGATGAACTACAGGTTACAGGTGATAGTTATAAAAGATAAGCTAAAATCTGCAATTCATAAGGAACCAGCCAGAAATAAGCCAAGACCATTAATACGGAAATCAACTCCAAGCTGTGTCCAAAGTGTATCAAGTCGGGCCAGGTAGTGTTGTGAGTTACAAAATATCAGAAGCTCCAATTTATAATAAAACGAGAGGGCTATTGAAGGTCAAACGGGCACCAGAGGTCCTGTACGCAGGCCAGCATACGCAGGGGCTATACGCAGGCCATACGCAAGGGGAGCAGTACGCAAGCCATACGCAATGCACAGTACGCAGGCCAGCATACGCAGGGGAGCAGTACGCAGGCCATACGCAATGCACAGTACGCAGGCCAGCATACGCAGGGGCTATACGCAGACCATACGCAATGCACAGTACGCAGGCCAGCATACGCAGGGGCTATACGCAGGCCATACGCAATGCACAGTACGCAGGCCAGCATACGCAGGGGAGCAGTACGCAAGCCATACGCAATGCACAGTACGCAGGCCAGCATACGCAGGGGCTATACGCAGGCCATACGCAATGCACAGTACGCAGGCCAGCATACGCAGGGGAGCAGTACGCAAGCCATACGCAATGCATAGTACGCAGGCCAGCATACGCAGGGGAGCCAGGTTTGCACGAAAACCAAAACAGCGGGCCCCACGCACGTGGGCGTGCGTATAGGGTCAGTAGCAGCGGCGTCCACGAAATGGAGCTGGGGCCCACGCACACGTGGTGCGTGCGTGTAGGGGCTCAAAGGCTCATGATGGGGACAAGGGAGAGGAGGCCACGTGCTGGCTGCGTAGAGGGGCACTACGCAGGGGAGGCTACGCAGAGTGCAATACGCAGGGTGCAATACGCAGAAGACCCTAAGCAAGGGCTCTACGCAAGCAATACTACGCAGGAGCTCTACGCAAAGGCCGTACGCGGGAGCCGTGTGGCCAACAGGAGGGAAAGGCTGTGTTCTTCTCCTACCTCTGTCCGAGAGGAAGAACACCCACCCCAAAAACTTGCAAAAATCCATAACTCTTTCAATTGAAAACGAAATCAGGTTTTGCAAAAACCAAAGTTGTGTAAAACTTGATTCTCCTCAACATAGAAACCTCAAAGACGCCAAAAATCAAAGTTTATGAAATAAATTCGAGGAAAACTGAGATTCATGAAAGTTTAGATCTAAGGAGATCCATGCTTCAAATCCAGAAACTCCAAGTTCTAATGTTGTTCATGGTGAACTAATCTATCTAATGGACAAATAAAAGGGGTTCTCATGTGGTGGCCAAAAGCACTTGCCTATGGGTTGAGGAGTTGTGTGAAAGAAGGAAGAAGAAGAAGATGGAGAAGTAAATGAAAATAAAGAGGAGAGAGAAAAGTTAGGTGGGATATAATGAGGGTGGTTGTGGTGTTCTTGAGGGTGTAGAGTAGGTTAAGGGGTTCCAATGCAAAATAACCAAACCAAACCAATTAAAACCGAGCCGAACCAAAACCCGAAATACGAGAAAACCCAAAATTCTGCAAGTCGAGAAAATTAAAAATACAAGCCAAAATCCAATCTACGAGTATAAATACGAAATACGGGAAATGAGGGTGACAGTCAGAGTTCGGACCGAACTCGGGCCGAACTCGACTTAGAGTTCTGTCAGGAGATATTTTAAAAATCTTTTGTAAAAACAGTTTTCAAACATGTTTTTGGTTATTCGTAAAATCATTTGAAAAGAATATTTTCGAAATATGTTTTTGAAATATTTGTAACCGAAAATACGAAAGGGTAAAAATAGGTTTTTAGAAATGAGGACAATTTTAACCCTAAGCCAGTATTACCATAATTGATTTTACAAAGTAATTCCTAGACTCAATAAAATGTAAAATACAGAATAAAAGTAGAAAAGAGTCTTCAGAAGATTTTGATGACTTTGACGCTTTGATTTATGCAGTACATCGTCCGTTGAATATGATTTCATGCATCCTGAAATAGTTAGCAGCATTTTCTATATTTTATGTATTGACTAAAGTATATGTTGATTATCGAAATCGGGTGTGACCGTGGAATGGGCCAACAAAATATACATACGTACAAGTAACAAGCATAGGTGTACATCCGTACAAAAATACGGGATAAAGCCTACGACAAGGTATGCATATACAATGCGACCATGCTCGATACATACGTACGGAGAAGGGGGCATGATCACGTACTCAACTATCAGTTTGTCCCATGTCCCAGTAACCATCATGTGAGATATGTAAAAGCACTTCTAAGCATGTGAAGATACTGTCACTTCCCGATTCCAGAATACGTATTTTAAATGCATGTACTACTTAAATGTATTTATTTAATATTTATCATGTATTGTTCTGTATTTTAATTCCTTTAATTTCACGTTAATTATTTTTCTGCATTTTACTTTCTGTATTTTACTTTCTGCTTTGCTTTTGGGTTCGGTCCGAGTTAATTTATTTTCCAGCCTTGATGGTTCAACATGAACCCAACTCCCCACCTACCACCATTCCTTCATTTAAAGTCCCAAAATCCTTTCTCTCTCTTCATTACTCATATTTACTTCTCCTTCTTCATCCTCCATTACTCTCTCACCCACCCATTTGGAGAGGCAAGTACATCTTGCACACCATGAGGGATTTTATGCATCCCTATTTATTTTTAGTCTATGTTATTTATCTTCTCTTCCTCTACAAGTTTAGGTCTTGAAGTTCTTGATTTCCATGGATGGTTGGGTGTAGATCTAAGTTTTAAGTTTTGGTTTTTCATATGGATTTTGTAGTTTTGATCTATCAAAATTTGTTGGTTTTTGAAAATAAGTGGTTCCAAGTTGTAGAGAATTCAATTCTACCAAAGTTTGGCTTTTGAAAAGTTAGATTTCGACTTAATTTGAGGAAATTATGGCCAAAAGCATTTTTGGTCATTTCTATGTTCATCTGCCAGCCAAATTCTGGCCGCATGAGCAAAATTTCTGGCCGCATGAGCAAAAATTCTGGCCGCATGAGCAAATTCTGGCCGCATGAGCAATTTCTGGCCGCATGAGCAAATCCTGGCCGTATGAGCTTTTATTTTCCCGGCCGCATAAACTCTAGCCCATAAGGTCTTTTGGCTGATCCTGTCCCAAGTTGACATTAATTAACATTGATTGTTATCTTGGCTTTAATTAACATTGATTGTGACCTTGACTAATAATTGATCATGCGTTCCTAGTTGGAACTAAGAGACTGGCTAGTCGTCTTATTGAATTGAATGAATGAGACATGTTCATATTAACTATGAACTATTATAATCGATTGGCCGATCCCGAATATTGACATACAGGCACACATGCAGGCTTTAGTTTATTTATTTATTTTCTACAAAAGCAGCATGTGTACTTGATGGTCAAGGCATGATTATTCCGTGGTTAGTTTTGATTGTTGCAGTACGCTATGTAAGACCTACAACCTAACCGCACGGGTATCGTTGTAGAGTTGGGCATATCGTACTTGTACGAAAGTACTTATTCTGAATGACCATGATCCACGGTATGGGATTTCACTCAACGTAGAGACTACTAAGTTAAATAAAATAATGATTGCATGGAGAGAATGGATTCCCGAGTTCTTATATGGCAGCCCTCTTTGGGACTATTAAGTGCCCGACAGGCCGGCTGGTTCTCACAGATACTGCAAATCTGCCACATGGGCAGGGAGTGGTATCTGCTTATATTATTTATTGTATATTGTATATTGATGACGGGCGTCCCGCTGGGACTCGTCTAATTTATGATTGGCACAATTGATTGACTGGATAGACTAGCCTTGCTTGCACATAGTAAGAACTGAGGAATCTTTATTGCATATTCCCAGGATAACTTGGAACTCACAGTAGCAAGCCGTAGTAGTTGCATGGCCGTTTAAATTGATTTATTTGTGCACTGTATCTACTCTGTTAACTAACTGAGATGATCAGAATGTCAGGGCATGACGGGCCAACTTCTGTCCTTGTTTGGTTGGGAGGTTGGTTCGAAGTGTCGTGATGTTATGCGAATCCCAGTGGCAAACAGAGATCTACTTATCATATTTTCTTATTACTGGTTCCAGTTTCTCGTATCGTGCTTCCTTGCGGTACTTGCTATTAGAGGTCTAACCTCTCTGGTTTTGCATGGCCAGATTTAGAGCCAGTCCCCGAGGGCTCAGCTTACTTCCACCTCCAAGATGGTAAATACTAGAGGAATGATCGCAGGAGGACTCGAGTGGGTTCCTTACTTCCCCGCTCGTTTTGTTATTTACTTTATACTTTGCTGTTTGGCACCGACATGTTAGTCGGATTGTCTTGCACTTACTTTTGCATAATTGTAACTAAGTCAGGCTGCAGCTGATAAACAATTGTGTATACTTTACTACATCATCTGGCTATATTTTGTAAAGCCAGATCTTAAGAACATTTTGATTGAGCGTTTGGGATGCCTTACTGCTTTATCTCACATGTTCTCTATTACTGTTCTTGCTTGAAGGATTGAGACAATAGATGTAAAGTGACCATAGTGAGACTTTCATGTAGTATGTACCCCCTCGTCTTTTAGACAGCATTGATCGTATTATACGGTATTTATCTACCCGTAATACGTAGCTGGCTGAGTCATTCCCCCGCTCTCCAGTATTCTGGTTCTGGGACGTGACAAGGTTTTAGTGGTGGCCCATCCAGGTCTGATTTCAGACTTGTGGTGTATTTTGATTTATAGGATGTCTCAATCACACATGTTCCCCCTTGATCTCATGATTCGTTGTTCTCAACCCTAGCTTGACATTCCCGTATCCTTCGGCTTCATTGATCATTCATGTCCGGTCGTTTGATTGCTCTCTTATCCCTTTTCTTAGGGGCACTTCGTCTGTATCTGTCAGAACTGGACAGTAACAACAAGGACAACATGGACAACATGACCAGGTTGGTCAGCTACAAGGGCCAGTACTACCTCAAGAGACTATCCAAGAAGAAGTGATAGTGGAACCAGCAGCCGGACCGCAGTATCTGGAGGTTCCTACACCGCCTATAGTTCCACCTACCCCAGTGGAAGTGGACACACCGACCCTTCTGGAGATCATGGGAGGGATGATGGCTACTCAGCAACACCAGATGTTAGCCCAGCAGCGCATGCACGCTCAGTTACAAGAGCAGAACGTACTACTCAACCAAGGATTACAGACGGCTTTGGAAAGAGGGACGATGACAGATTTAGGAGCATCAACCAGATTTTATAAGTACAACCCCCGCTGTTTCGAGGGCACGGAAGATGCCATCTCAGCAGATGCGTGGCTTAAGGATATTGAGGCTATTCTGACAGCAGCTAAGGTGCCGGCAGAAGAACGTGTGGATCAAGTGAAGTTGTTACTTTAGGATCTCGTACGTGATTGGTGGGAATCAGAAGAAGTAGGCATCAGACGTCCTGTTGCTTGGGACAATTTTTGTCACGACCCGCACCCGTTTTTCGGATACGAGACGTGTCCAAGCCAGCCTACGCCGCAGAGTCGGCGGTAGAACGCTGTCAAGCCCGCAAGAAAATAAATGCTCAAGAAATACAACATTTGTTGCTCATTCATATTTCTAAATTATTACAACAGTTACAACATTTATAATTAAAGGAAAATACAAAGTTTTACAGTTAATGAAATTGAGTACAACTGCTATCTATTTCTAGGTTGTCTTCAGCATACCCAAGTCTCCCATTGCTAAGAATGATCGCAGCTAAACCTAAAAAATATTGGTTATCCAGTCAGGATTAGAACAAGTACACAAACCGACGGCAATGCAAAACACAATAGAATTAACAAGACATGAAAATAGCATATGGAATGTATAAGCTGGTAAGAAAACTGATGACATGGTACGATAGAGAAGTAAATATGAAAAAACTATTAAAAGACATCTATCTAGGTGGTGTGAAATATCATTTTCGACATGTGAACGGCTAGGGGGTAAATCCGGCTCACTGCACGTGTCGTGTGCAGCTGCTATCATGCAATAATAGACATTTTGGGAATATTTCTGGGTAGTTCACATGTGTACTAAGACATTTCCCCTCCCGACTACTCCGTGTGACGAGCGTGTCAACAAGCAGCAAGATATATGTATAGACATGAAATGAAAAGACTACTATGAATCGGAAAGCAATCAAAAAGTGCACTTGTCTGATGTCCTTAGCTGGAGAAACCAAAATACCATACCACTCAATGAGCCATAATCAGTCAACACATGTAGAAGTCTCCGGATACTAAAATAAATAGTACTAACATTCTCAGAATAGTCAAATTAGCTAGGATTGCCTGTCCTTAAGCCCAATTCTGGACACAGGGGTAAAACGGTAATTTCGGACAAAAACGATGTCCGCCGTTGGACCCGCTTTGCACCGAAAAGTGTGCCAGAGTCAATGGTCTCTAAAGTCGTCAAACTATATGTCTACGGATCCAGTTTTCCGATACGAACTCAACCGTATGTCCAGAGTTGGATTCCGGCGGGCCGTGCACAAAATCGCCCGTTGAGTGGGACCGTGGGGCCCGCAAAACGATGCCGGTTTCAACTGTCTCAGAATTGGAACAAACTTGGCATGCAGGACCAAAAAAACGATACGGTCCTGTTGGCGCAAGTTTTGTCTCGATCTGACGAGCGTGCACAAAGTTATGACGGAACTTGTATTGGACGGATATGGGACGATTCCGACGGATACGCGTCGAATTCGTCGCGCACACGCGACCAATTTGAATTCCGTCAAAGCCCACACGACCACGAAGCCGTTACACAGCTTTCGATGTCTTCGGTGCGCGACCACGTCTCCCGGAATGGCGGGACGGACGTCGTATGGAGCGATTTCTAGTTTTTGAAAACAGGTTTTTCCTGAAGTTTACATGTGAATAATTCTCTGTACAAAGCAATTCTTTACAAACTTCCTACTGGACTTTTCTAGTCCTATATGTTGTGGTTAATTTCCTTTCAGAAAGTTTCCTAATTCGAAGGATAGGTTGGTGGGAATTTCGATGTGAAGTTGGGTGTTTGGGACCGAAGTACTGTCCTGTTTTGGACAGTAAATTGATCGACTTTGTGTCGATCTATCGAGAAACCTAGCGCATGAAAAATGAATCTATTTAAAGGGGATGGAAGCCCTATAGGTTGTGAACATACCGGGGAAGATGGCTCGACGAATGGTCGAGCGAGGAGACGGCAAACTTGCTGTGAAGTTGGCCCGTCGGTTCGCTGCTGCTGCTGACAACCCGCGCACGCGTGTGCGCGCGTTGCCTCTGCGCGGTCTGGCCGGCGGGCGGCGGCCCGTGGTGGCGCGCCCGTGCGCGCGGGGAAGGCGCCCAGGGGTCGGGGTTGGGGCGGCGCGAGCGTTCGTTTAGGGTTTCTCCTAATTTCTCGATCTCTAATATATATTTATATCTACGGAAAAACTGAGAGAAGAGCTCGGTTCGTTCTTGTTCGGGTGAGGGGAGGGGTTCCCAGCTCATGGGCTCGGGTGATTGGTCAAGCAGGGCTGGGCCCTGCTCGCTGGGTTCGGGACAGCTACTGCTTCTAGTTTCTCATTACAAATTTTTTTACTATTAACCTTTCACATTTCCTTTCTATTATTATATATGTATATAACCATTTTAAGTATATATATATATATATATATATATATATATATATATATATATATATATATATATATATATATATATAACACCAATTTACATCTATATATAACCAAATTACGTATAAATATATATATATATACGTAATATGCATACCGATATACATATACATAATATATTTATATATATACACACATATATATACCCATATATCATATCTTTATATATAGATATCTATGGATAACTAATACTCTAATAAGATACTAAATTTCTAATTACTCCCTCCCAAGGGTAGGACCTATTTATATAAACATGAATATATATATTCAACATTTAATTGGCAAAATAATATATAACCACTAATAATACTAATATTATATATTGATAACCTCAATAGAAGTAATAATAACAATAATAATAATAATAATATTATTAATAATAATAATAATAATAATAATAATAATAATAACAAAATGAATAAACCAATAATATGTATAGTGTATCATATTACACCATCTTTCTTTGGCCCTAAAAACCTTACAAATTATTCCAGAACACCAATAAATATATACAATTTATATATTTAACAAATATTTAGAAAATAATACCAATTCCTAAAATAATTAAGAAGATATTTGTACACAAGTAAAATGTCTACCTGGCCGTCCCGGGTTCCACTGCATGCTTACATAGGCTGAGATTTGGTTCGGGTCCGGTTTGGACTAAATCGACACAAGCGTGTTTCCTACAAGTCAATAATACAATTAATAAGTAATTAAACGTTCTATAGGGTTAAGTCGCAACTTAGTCTGATTTTCCTAATTAGGACGTCACTATGGCTTGGCCTTCCTTGGCAGAGCTCATACACTAGTCAAAGTACGCCACTGCACTATCCGTGCGATGATTCCTATTCACCTTGTGCTCTAAATCTCAACTATGGCTAAAATCATCTACCATAATAATTAACTGAATATTTATTTATAATAATCGAAATCACCATTTAAATAAAATAAAAAAATAATTTAGAATTTTTGGGAAGGGGAGCTACAAATCTACCCACCTTAAAAATAATTTCGTCCTCGAAATTCAATTTCATAACTATTTCTTAAAATTCAAAGTCTAGTATTCCCTTTATCTCCTCAAATTTAATTTCTCAAAAATAGTTGTATCCTCCTTCTTGTCATTTTGTAACTCCGAAACTCCGAGGACTTCTACCCACCTTAGAGGCTAGGATATGGTGGCAGGGTTCCTGTCACAGGGCTGGCCGATGGTAGCTACACTTGCATATACAACTATCATAGCCATGGGAATACTCTGTATCTATCTATCAATTACGAGTTTTCGTCTTTCCAATCAGCGAAAGACAAAAACAATAAAGAGTTCAAGAGATGTCGTTGAATACAATTACGTGATTCAAAGGCGAATATATAATTCAAGAAGAATTGTCAAGCAATCGCGGATGAGATCCTGGATATCTCTATATCTCAGTCCACGTAGGGTAATTAAATGAAGCGCGAACCAAATGTATCATGGTTGATCAGACCGTAATATAATGATTCTGATTAGACAATACGTTAGTGGGCGTCCCCAATAAACATGTGTCTTGGATCAAGCTCGATAAAGGAGTAAGCTTGCAAAAACTAGGCTGTAGTAGCAGCGTTGGTCAAGATAGTCAGAATACAAGTACGCGAGATTTTTGAAAAAGAGGCACAAACACTCTAGTATCTATTTCATAAGCATTTCAAATTGCTGAGGGAAACTTTAAATCGAATCTAACTCGGGGTTCATACAGGAATACCATAATTAGGAATTATAAACCAACTCCTTACAGCAAAATAGAATTTAAAACAGGCAATTCTAAATTATGATATAAGATTTATATCTAAAAAGAAAATTGAACTATTTATCAAAATCAACGCCTTAATTCTAGGCAAGCCTAACATACCAAGCGAATAGTATACTCGCATTGGATCACATTGTCATATCAAAAGTAATAGTGTACCTATAGGGATCTAGCAAGTTATCTAAATTGCATGGCCTATCTAATAACCTTAACTACCCATACGGTCGATTTGAACAAGGGACTCCTAGTCCTAGTCATTCTCTTAAATCATTTAAATCCTAATTGTGAATGAGCATTTCTTGGGCGCAGGCTCGCAATAGTACGACTAGCGCACCATCACGAGTTCGCAATCTTTTGCGAAAACTGACCTGCATGGGCCACCACAAAAACTTGTCACGACCCGCACCCGCTTTTCGGATACGAGACGTGTCCAAGCCAGCCTACGCCGCAGAGTCGGCGGTAGAACGCTGTCAAGCCCGCAAGAAAATAAATGCTCAAGAAATACAACATTTGTTGCTCATTCATATTTCTAAATTATTACAACAGTTACAACATTTATAATTAAAGGAAAATACAAAGTTTTACAGTTAATGAAATTGAGTACAACTGCTATCTATTTCTAGGTTGTCTTCAGCATACCCAAGTCTCCCAGTGCTAAGAATGATCGCGGCTAAACCTGAAAAATGTTGGTTATCTAGTCAGGATTGGAACAAGTACACAAACCGACGGCAATGCAAAACACAATAGAATTAACAAGACATGAAAATAGCATATGGAATGTATAAGCTGGTAAGAAAACTGATGACATGGTACGATAGAGAAGTAAATATGGAAAAACTATTAAAAGACATCTATCTAGGTGGTGTGAAATATCATTTTCGACATGTGAACGGCTATGGGGTAAATCTGGCTCACTGCACGTGTCGTGTGCAGCTGCTATCATGCAATAATAGACATTTTGGGGATATTTCTGGGTAGTTCACATGTGTACTAAGACATTTCCCCTCCCGACTACTCCGTGTGACGAGCGTGTCAACAAGCAGCAAGATATATGTATAGACATGAAATGAAAAGACTACTATGAATCGGAAAGCAATCAGAAAGTGCACTTGCCTGATGTCCTTAGCTGGAGAAACCAAAATACCATACCACTCAATGAGCCATAATCAGTCAACACATGTAGAAGTCTCCGGATTCTGAAATAAATAGTACTAACATTCTCAGAATAGTCAAATTAGCTAGGATTGCCTGTCCTTAAGCCCAATTCTGGACACAGGGGTAAAACGGTAATTTCGGACAAAAACGATATCCGCCGTTGGACCCACTTTGCACCGAAAAGCATGCCAGAGTCAATGGTCTCTAAAGTCATCAAACTATATGTCTACGGATCCAGTTTTCCGATACGAACTCAACCGTATATCCAGAGTTGGATTCCGGCTGGCCGTGCACAAAATCGCCCGTTGAGTGGGACCGTGGGGCCCGCAAAACGATGACAGTTTTAACTGTCTCAGAATTGGACCAAACTTGGCATGCAGGACCAGAAAAATAATACGGTCCTGTTGGCACAAGTTTCGTCTCGATATGACGAGCGTGCACAAAGTTATGACTGAACTTGCATTGGACGGATACGGGACGATTCCGACGGATACGCGTCGAATTCGTCGCGCACACGCGACCAATTTGAATTCCGTCAAAGTCCACACGACCACGAAGCCGTTATGCAGCTTTCGATGTCTTCGGTGCGCGACCACGTCGCCCGGAATGGCGGGACGGATGTCGTGTGGAGCGATTTCTAGTTTTTGAAAACAGGTTTTTCCTGAAGTTTACATGTGAATAATTCTCTGTACAAAGCAATTCTTTACAAACTTCCTACTGGACTTTTCTAGTCCTATATGTTGTGGTTAATTTCCTTTTAGAAAGTTTCCTAATTCGAAGGATAGGTTGGTGGGAATTTCGATGTGAAGTTGGGTGTTTGGGACCGAAGTACTGTCCTGTTTTGGACAGTTAATTGATCGACTTTGTGTCGATCTATCGGGAAACCTAGCGCATGAAAAATGAATCTATTTAAAGGGGATGGAAGCCCTATAGGTTGTGAACATACCGGGGAAGATGGCTTGACGAATGGTCGAGCGAGGAGACGGCAAACTTGCTGTGAAGTTGGCCCGTCGGCTCGCTGCTGCTGCTGACAACCCGCGCGCGCGTGTGCGCGCGTTGCCTCCGCACGGTCTGGCCGGCGGGCGGCGGCCCGCGGTGGCGCGCCCGTGCGCGCGGGGAAGGCGCCCAGGGGTCGGGGTTGGGGCGACGCGAGCGTTCGTTTAGGGTTTCTCCTAATTTCTCGATCTCTAATATATATTTATATCTACGGAAAAACTGAGAGAAGAGCTCGGTTCGTTCTTGTTCGGGTGGGGGGAGGGGTTCCCAGCTCATGGGCTCGGGTGATTGGTCAAGCAGGGCTGGGCCCTGCTCGCTGGGTTCGGGGCAGCTACTGCTTCTAGTTTCTCATTACAAATTTTTTTACTATTAACATTTCACATTTCCTTTCTATTATTATATATATATATAACCATTTTAAGTATATATATATATATATATATATATATATATATATATATATATATATATATATATATATATATATATATATATATATATATATATATATATATATACGTAATTTGGTTAATATATATATAACACCAATTTACATCTATATATAACCAAATTACGTATATATATATATATATATATATATATATATATATATATATATATATATATATATATATATATATATATATATATATATATATATATATATATATATATATATATATATATATATATATATATACCTTTGGATAACTAATATATACGTAATATGCATACCGATATACATATACATAAAAAAAAAAATATACATATACATAATATATTTATATATATACACACATATATATACCCATATATCATACCTTTATATATAGATATCTTTGGATAACTAATACTCTAATAAGATACTAAATTTCTAATTACTCCCTCCCAAGGGTAGGACCTATTTATATAAACATGAATATATATATTCAATATTTAATTGGCAAAATAATATATAACCACTAATAATACTAATATTATATATTGATAACCTCAATAGAAGTAATAATAACAATAATAATAATAATAATATTAATAATATTAATATTAATAATAATAATAATAATAATATTAATAACAAAATGAATAAACCAATAATATGTATAGTGTATCATATTACACCATCTTTCTTTGGCCCTAAAAACCTTACAAATTATTCCAGAACACCAATAAGTATATACAATTTATATATTTAACAAATATATAGAAAATAATACCAATTCCTAAAATAATTAAGAAGATATTTGTACACAAGTAAAATGTCTACCTGGCCGTCCCGGGTTCCACTGCATGCTTACATAGGCTGAGATTTGGTTCGGGTCCGGTTTGGACTAAATCGACACAAGCGTGTTTCCTATAAGTCAATAATACAATTAATAAGTAATTAAACGTTCTATAGGGTTAAGTCGCAACTTAGTCTGATTTTCCTAATTAGGACGTCACTATGGCTTGGCCTTCCTTGGCAGAGCTCACACACTAGTCAAAGCACGCCACTGCACTATCCGTGCGATGATTCCTATTCACCTTGTGCTCTAAATCTCAACTATGGCTAAAATCATCTACCGTAATAATTAACTGAATATTTATTTATAATAATCGAAATCACCATTTAAATAAAATAAAAAAATAATTTAGAATTTCCGGGAAGGGGAGCTACAATTTTACCGCATGATTCAAGATGAAGTACTATGGAGTTGTGGCATAGTTTGAGCTACAACAGAAGTTTATCAACCTCAAGCAGGCCGGCAAGACGGTAAATTCCTATGCAGCGGAGTTCTGCAGATTGAGCAGGTTCGCCATAGAGATGGTAGCAATGGAGAGCCAGAGGGCTATGAGGTTCCAGCAAGGGTTTCATCTTGAGCTCTTGCAATTGATAGAAGGGCACAACTACCAGACTTTTGATGAAGTATTGACGGCAACCCGAAGGCATGAGATCACCATTCAGAGGATCACAGCAAGGACTGGAGGTCAGAAGAGATCCCACAGTCAGATTGAAGGAGGAGGGGGAACAACGTCCCGGACAACAGCACCATCCCTTGGCATTCGCATTCACGATGTGGCAATACGAGGGCCAGCATGTCACGCCCCGCTCCCGTAGGAGCGATCGTCTTCGCTAAGGCGTGATGCCGCACGGACCTAGGTTGCGCCCGTGCAAGACTAAGTCCAAAAACGGCCGATTTGAGCTAGGCCACAGAGTCGCACAGAGTGTCCCCATTTGCAGCAAAAAGTAAACGAACACAAAATTGAAGTAAATTCAAACTCTTTATTGATTTAAAAAAGGTTTACAAGCGGCGCTAGGCCGATATTACAATTCGCTCAAGCTCTCTCTCTGAAACATAAAAGGCGTGCCAAGTGGCTTACAACATGGAATGATTCATGGCGATGTTCCGATACATTATGTCATGTATAGGTGCTTCAGCTTCTTGCAACGTCCTAAGGCCCCGGATGTTGGCTCCGCACCTTAACACGTTCGATGGAAGCTCCACACCCGTCGGCGTCTCCTGCATCCTGCAAGCATACTGTGGGGTTATCAGTACATTGTTATGCACTGGTGGGGAGGCTAGCTCGCCCACAATGCTATTACTACCAAACACGTTCCATTTACTTTTGTGCATCTCTATCATTCATTGTCTTTCTAATCTTGCCTTAGGATTATTTTCATGGCATATCTCATAGCCTATCTCGTGTTGCCGAATACAAGTGTCGCATGGAAATACATGTACGACTTACCCATACTTACCGTCCGGCCTTTCCTGTCCAACGTAAACCAAGTTAGTCAATAATTCATATGAAATAACTTAACGTAGTTCATGTAAACATTTAATGTCAAGTGCGTGTCCTTGCCTCGGGTTCTAGCATGTCGTAAGCACGTTTTCTAACTCGTTTGCTCGAAATACTCTTGATCATTTTGTGTATTATATTCAGAACTATTCAGAAAGTGCTTTGTACAGTTACTTAGACTACTTTGATTTCAATGCAAGGACTTGCACGTGGATTGCCACCAGCAAAGCCCTCTTAAATCTATATGCACCGGTCGCTGGCATCACAAGCCATTTTGGACACATCCCAGCGTGGTATTTCTCAACTAGCGTAGGGTGAGGACTGGCACACACCCCGTTAGTCTCTTGAAATACCTCTGCACTTACGTCCCCCGGGTGGCCGAGTCCGCACCCAGGCAGCCCGTAAGCCATGACTTAATCCCGCCTAGGCCGGCCACGATCCTCCCTTTGATCATGCCACAGAATCCGTATCACCCGTGCACGGGTCCGTCCACGACCATTTCGTATTTTATCGTCATAGGCTAACCCTTAGCCACAATGCGTTATCGATCAGGTTGGCGTCCATGCAGCGTGGGTAGCGAGCCCCGTTGCACGTGCCCGTCACACATGTCGCTAACCATTCCTTTCCTTCTTATCTTTTATTCATTCTTTCTTTCACTTGTCCATTCGTTCATTGGTTCATTTTCGTATTCATCCATTCGTTGATTCATTCATTCACTCGTTTATTCGTTCATTCTTTCATTTATACATTATGCAACTTCCCGTGCGGGAGTCGCCTTGGCGACCCATCGGTCCTATAGTCTTTCAATGTTGCTAAACTCTACTCGGAACGACTATGTTGATAGTCTTCCCGTTTCATTGTTGTAAACCATTCATTGTTTCATTGTTGAACGCATAAGGGACTTGAACGTAAGCTTGTGCCTTAGCACGAGCGTGGAGCGCGGTGCGAGAGTTCTCGTATTTTCTATGTTCCTTTCCATATTCTATACAAGCATACAAGATGGGATTAATCCCTTAGCTAGGTGCGTTGAGTCATTTATTAGCATGCGCGGGGTTATCGCCTAGCGATTCTCGTGATAGTGTTCGTATTGTTATGTGTCTAGGCTAAGCAAAGACGGGTTCATCGGAGCCACCCACTTTAGCGATGTTCGCATCGGCCGAGCGATACTCCGAGCGCGCCTTTGAAAGTCTAAGTCTGGATTCATCTTGACGGGCCAATGTAAGCCTTGCATCGATTCTTCATCTGGTCGATGCCAACTCGTCGGGTCGACGGCTCATTTGAGTCGTTGCACTTGACGTTTGAATCGGCGTTTCGCTAAGGCGAAGCGGGTCATTACATAATACACCACTCAAAACAAGTCTCATCCTCGAGACTGTAGAAGCATGGAATTTCAGAACCAAAAACTCTATGTGCCAGACTACATGCGCCAGAGCTTGGACAAAGTACTTCACAGCAAAAAGCAACAAATAAAGACATTGAAAGAAGACTTTTTATTTAACATATAAAAGTCTATTACATGTCTAAGAAAGACTGTACAAAGGAGAATTTCTACAAAAGAAAAGATCCTAAGCCTACAGCCAGCAGCCAACATGCGCCCTCAAGTAGGCGCAGCAATCAACATGCGCCCTCAGCCAGGCGCATCCCACCATGCGTCCTCAGTAAGGCACATCCTTTTCAGCAGCTCAGTTATGTGCATCCCAGTTATGTGCATCCCTTCAGCAGCCCAGTTATGTGCCGCTCTTCCAGCCAGGCTCACCGCCGTCTAAATGCTTCGACTAATGAAGCATTTATTGAGCAGAACGAGGGTGGCAATCAACCCTCTAGCTAAGGAAGGGAAAAGAACCACAAGCCAACTTGTGGCCAGGGGAGGCTTCGAAAGAGCCTCCAAACACCAAGGAAGACCGTGATCGAAACCGCGGCCAAAGGAGCAGCTTTCAACACAACCAGAATGGGCTACATCCATTTTGAAGGAAGAAAGAGCCACCAAAGCTGCAGCACCACCATTCCGATCTACGGCTCTTCATGCACAACGAAGACGAGGCTCGAGCATCCCTATCTTTGGATGCAACAGTCACCTTTCGCCTGCCTCGGAAGCCCTCGACTCCGACTTTTGGATGTAACAGTCACCTTCAAGTGCATCAGCGAAGACACTGCGTCGCATCTTCACCCTCGGGAGCATCTCATCAACAGAATGCATTCGAGTACACAAGTTCATATCGGAAAGACGTGAGAGAACGAGAAGCAAACCCTCTCTCTATGCCACTATTTATAGGCCGGGCAAATCAAACCCATACGCCAAGTGGATGGCTCTCCAAATTCCATGCAATAAATTTGCATTAAATGGATGAACCGGACGCTTCGAATTCAGCTAAGTCAAAACGGCTATTTAAAGCACTCGAAGAACGTAACAGTCGTTACAAAAGACGTGTCAAAGCTGAGCGGATGCGCCGGCCAGACCGCGCATCACACAAGACGCGCCCTTCAACATCAAGAGCATCACACAGACGCGCCTTTCAGCACCAGGCACATTACAGGGGATGCGCCTCCATACGCCTAGTGGAACGCCAACCGACGCGTCCACTCAGCTGTCCATCGAATGTCACAAACATTAAATGTTGAACTGACAGAGTTGGCAGCACGTCTTCCGAAGTCTGAACAGTCGGCATCTTTTTCAGAAGACGAAGCATCGCCAACGTCAGCATCATCATTACTTCCCTCCGACGGCTACTGCCACGTGGCCACCCAACCATCTCGCATGCACCTCCGCAGCCATGCGCCCAACTCTGCATACGCCTCAAAAGCTGTGCGCCTCAGACTTTCTACTGATCCCTAAAGACAGAAGGAAAGTCACCGTTAAAACTCTGCATGCGCCTCAAAAGCCATGCACCCAAGACTTCTCCCTGATCCCAAAAGACAGGAGTAAAGTCACTATTGAAGCCTCGCATGCGCCTCAAAAGCCATGCGCTCAAAATGGTTCGTGACTCCTAAAGGTTACGAGCCAAAGTCTCCTCATGCGCCCAATCCTAGGCGCATCCTACCAGATCATTCCCCACCAAATTCGAGATCTCCGAGCCATGGGTCGATGACACGTGTCCTTTGACTCAACTCATCCGAAATCTCAGCAACAGAAAGATCTTCTCCTCTGCTACATGCCGACTCACAACAGCAGTATGAAGAATTCAATCCCTCAATCAGGGCGCATCGTCCATTCGCCTCCATCACCAATCAACACGTGGCGTCCCCGCGTACAGGCGCATCCTACATGCGCGCATGAGCAGCCAGCCTACAGACTATATAAAGAGAGGGACCATTTCCTTCTTCCACACATACGTACACACATACCTACCTACAACGAACACACAGAGACTTCGCACCACCAGAGAGGCAGATACAGACACTCAACGTCTTTCTCCTCTCAGCAAGCTCCAGCACCCAGAGCAATCCAGACCTTCAGAGAACCGATAACCGTCGTCAGATCGTCAACGGAGTCAACGCATTACCACTCACTCCATCGGCACAAGTGACCCAGATAAACAAAAGTGTACTCCTAGGACTACATCTAAGTCCTATATTGTAACACTGTTTTGTTTGTATTGAAATTTTCAATCAAAGAATTTTAATGGCAAACAAGCTGGCGACTCTGCTGGGGACCTCTTTCTCCTCCACTGAGAAAGCTGTGTCGCAATCCGACGACGTGAAGGTGGGCTCCTCCCACAAGACGCTGGTCGTACGCCTCAATCAACAGACGTATGAGGAGTTCATCTCTGAAGGAAGTACGAGTCCTTCGAAGCGGCTGCCGAAGCCGAAGAAGACCCGCCGAGTCTGGGTACGCAAGGTCGACGCCTCGGGCACCACCACCGAAGGGGATGTGCTAATCCAGCCTTCCCTTCCTGCTGACGTCCTCAGCAACCAAGATGCGCCCGCTGGTGCAGCGCATCTCTCGGGGAAACGTGCGGCTAACCACATTCTCCAGCCGTCTCCCTCTCAGGCGAGAAAGATGCGTCGACGGAGCAGGGGCGCAGCTAATGCCTCGCGCATCACCTCTGATGCGCCATAAAAAGTCTCTGTCTTTGACAGACTCACTTGCTGTAGTGGCGGGGAGAATTTGGATTCTGAGTACTACGCGCCCCAGCGGTCTGGTACGAAGAAATCCAAGGCAGCACGGGTCATACGCCCCAAACGTGCTATGCCAGCAACAAGCCAGAAGCATGCGCTCACAATCATGCGCGCTGCTGATGGTAAGTTGTACAAGGTCGACTCGAGTGCTGCGACGCCGATAACGAGCCGACCTTCAAAGTCCTTGTCTCACTTGGACGCATCTACTATGTGCACAACCAAGTTGAGTAAGGCAAATCCAGTGGTCTTGAACACCCGCGCTTCCTCTGGTTGTGCGTTTGAGGTCCGTTCAAGTCACTCCAAATGCTGTGGTTCCCCACTACTGATTGGGATGCCTGTTTGGTATTAGATCAGGGGGCACAGCACTCACTTGACCACCCCGGCGCTTGGCCTTGCCATGCGCCTGAAGGGGGTGCGAAGGTGGCACTCTCCTCCAACGATCTGCGCAACATGATCACTCACAAGCGCCGATTAGGAGAGTCGACTGACAAGCACGATGCGCCTCTCACGGGGCATACTTGTGCTGTGGTCACCATCAACTGCTGTTGCAAAGCGACAGTCCCACCAAGGCAGTCGGTGTTCCAGCGGCTGCAATCATCGACACCCCTCCGACGTCGCCTCGGGAAGAAGGTGTCAACAGAAGAAGAACCAATGGTTGCATCATGCAACGTGATCTCCAACTCCTCGTCAGTCCGAAAGGCGACTGGCAGTTCCTCTTCCTTATCTAAAAGCCATCCGAGGAAAACCAAGACAGCTGTCTCGTCCTCCGGAGTGTTCGAAGGCACTCGAGCGAGGAAGAAGTTCTTGGAGGAAGCTGGGGGTAGTCAGACCCTTGTCGAGTCTCCTTCCGAAGACGAGTGTGTCCAAAGCACACCTAGGGCAGATCCTCGAGGCGAAGTCAGCCTCCCAAAAGCCCCGGAAGACGAGGCTATCCTCCAGAACATAGCTGGGGGTAGTCTAGCATCTGCGGACCCAAGTTTCGGAGACGAAGAGGCCCTTCAAGACGGAGCTGAGGGTAATCAGACCCTTGCAGATACGCCCATGGTGAATGTTCTCCCGAACATAGCTGGGGGTAGCCAAGACGAGGCTCCAGGAGAGGCAACTCCCCCATAAGAAAGTGAGGCCGAGAGTGAAGCCTCAACCCATCCATCTACTCTCGGCCGCGTCATGACAGTAAACGTGATTGGGGCTGATATCGAGTCTGATGCGCCGCCAACGGACCTCGTCCAGCGCATGGATACTCTGGAGGGAGGACTCAAAACCCTCTCTGCCTCCATGCAAACACTGACTCAAGCAGTGTTTGAGATACGGTCTGCTTTGGCGAAGACACCTTCTACCGGTCCCGATCCAGGGGCCAATGGAGAGTCGAGTGTACCCCTTTAACGGGTATCCTCGGACGCAGATCGCCGAGAAGCACCTCGGACGTCGGAGCCCTCAAATGCTCAACATCCAGTGGTACCACCTTCCACGACTCCCAGCTCCACGGAAGACGTGGTCGAGATGATCAGGGACCTGCACGAGCGCTTTGAGTCCAAGACGAGACAAGAGGAGCGCCAGAAAATGGGCATCTCCCAGCCTTATCCCCTCGAATGGAACAAGGTGGTTTATCCTCCAAAGTATAAACCACAAATACTGACACCATACGACGGAAAGGACTCTCCGCGTCGCTACCTGACGTATTTTCAGTCTCAGACGGGACATCTTCCAAAGGAAGATGCACTACTTACCAGCATATTTGTTGGGGCACTGAAAGGAGTGGCGTACGACTGGTACTGCAGCCTCTCCGACAATTCAATATCTTCCTTCGACGACCTGACGTACCTCTTTCTCGACCGTTTCTACGACGGCGGGAAGGACATGACAATGGCGTCCCTTATATAGATACGCCAGAAGGAGAAGGAAACAGTTCGAGTGTTCATCGAACGCTTCCGACAGGCCTGCTTCAGACTGCCCCCCGGCATGCCAGAACATGCGCTTCTCTCCTCCTGCAGCATGAACATGCTGCCTGTAGTCAAACTCTTGCTTAACTCTACTCCTCCTCCCGACTGGAGCTCCTTGATCATTGAAGCAGAAGCCACGGAGAAGAAGGCAGCCAATGCTCGTCTTTTGGGAGTTAGTTTCCCTGCCTTCGAGGACAAGGGGAAACGGCTTGCAGCCAACAACCCTGGACGAGAAACAAAAGGGAAGCAGGCATTGACCGTCAATGCCTCAAAAGGTGCGTTAGCACCTACCCAGAAGCCTCCACTTGCACCAAGGCCAAAGGAGGTTTATTCGTTCAACGACGAAGACACCCTGCAACTCTTTGAGATACTGAAGCAGGGTGACATGATCAAGCTTCCGGACCCGAAGCATCCCGATGAGGTTGGGAAAGTAGACAACCCGAGGTACTGTCACTACTATCGGTTTGTCGGATACCCAACCAAGGACTACTATGTCCTCAAGAATTACATCCAGCGCATGATCAATGCGGATGTAATCTCCGTCGACTATAAAGAGAAGACGGTGTCAGCCAACGTGATGTCACTCCAGTTTAGCACCCTACCGCCGACTACAATACAAGATGGCGTCGTCCCCATCCCTAAGGCGACAATGGAGGTGGTTAACCTACCACCTACCCGTGACAACGTGAGTGGACTCATCCCACTCACCACATCTCGGGGAGAGATCCTATGGGTTCACCCCGATCTCGTCTCCGAGGTGACTCAACCGGAGGTACGCCCTACCTCCAAATCCAAAGGCAGGAAGATCAAGTCTTGCCGCATGGTCTCTTCTTCAGCAGAAGAGGCACTTCCTGTACAGACGCGTTCACAACAGAACGCCCAACCCGACGAAGCTGCCGTCGAGGTGGTACCTCCGGGCACCGTCCCTGCTATCCAGGACGAGGGCCCGTCTAAGCCCCAGCAGCCAATAAGCAGAAGCAGATAGAGACCCACTTTGATAGGCCTCTACGAAAGGAGAATGCTTCGGGGCTAGCCAAGCCCCACAACTTCGACATACTGGCACAATTGGCCAGTACTCCCGCCCGCCTATCGTTGTTCGAGCTCCTTCGTCTTTCCAAAGACTTCCGAGAAGCTCTTTGTGAAGCTCTAAAGGATGCTGAATCCTTTCTCAGTCAGGTCAAACAGCCTGAAGATCTCCCGACTGTGTGCAAGCACTGTCACTGTGCGGAGGAGGTTATCCCCAATATAACCTTCACCCAACAGGACATGCTGCTCAAGCACAATCGACACAACAGGCCGCTGTATTATACAGGGTACATCGGTTCAGTCAAGGTGAAGCGAATTTAGATTGATCCGGGGTCTTCCCTCAGCATCATCCCGAAGATGCTGCTCTCAACACTGGGGATCCCAATGTACCGACTGGTGCCCTCCAATACAACAATCAGTGATTTCAATGCCAGTAAAAGCGAACCACTGGGCAAAATACGACTACAGTGCCACATCGGTAACCTCAGAACCGAGGTCACTTGTTATGTCGTGGATGCCGAAGTCAACTACAACATTCTGTTGGGTCGCCCATGGCTGTACGAGTATATGGTGGTGTCGTCCATGCTCCACCAATGTATGAAGTACGTGTCCACCAACAACGTCATCCGTACGGAGTTCGCGGACATCGACCCTTTCAAAGGGATTGAAGCCTACTTCACCGATGCCGACTTATACAAGTCACCTGACGAGGAGGAAGCCAATGATGCTGACGACGAAGCAGAAACGGCAGCAGGGCCGGACACGGAGCCTGAGGTCACCCCTGACGCTCCTTTGAAGATTCGATTTAAAGGCAAACTGCCTCAGAAGTTACCTCCCATGAGCATTAAGCTACCCGGGAAAGCACCAGCTGCTCCTGAAGCTCCCTTGAAGATACGCCTCAAGGGAAAGCCGCCCCAAACTTCGGCTCCCCTTGTGGCAAAACTACAAGGGAAGGCACCAATCACCGGAGGCACAGCGGAGGCACCTCTGAAGGTACGTCTTAAGGGTAAACCACCGCCATCGCAGCCGCCAGAGAAGGCCCACGTAGTCCTCTTGGACTCCAAAGCCAATATTGTGGTGGACTCTTCCGATCCTACTCCAGTGCTTACAGATGAAGAGTTGGGGGAATATCTCGGCTGATGTAGATGCCCCTTCTCTGGACAATGTAATCCCGCGGGATAAAATCTCGTATTTCATCAATAACATAGTGTCTTTTAATTATTCTAGTCTTCCACATTGGAATGCCATGTATACATTAGATAACGCTCTACGGTCGTTGCAAACACAAATAACGACCGTCTATCATGAAAATCGAGTAGTCCCATCCCAAGGGGTCTATTACATAGTCCCGCCACGGAGTCGAGATAAAAAATCTAGCATCTTCGGCAAGGTTGAGCGTCATCAAGACCTCCCGCCACTCGAGCCAGAACCAGATACCGGCAGAATGCAACTCTATCGGTACACGGACAAGGCAAAGTACCTCATCCAAAAGATGGGTTACGACCTAAAAAGCGACAAAGGCCTGAACTACGGTAAGGGTCGACGTCTCCCTCTCTGGCTTCCAACACCTAAAGGAAAGTCGCGGGACTACTACAACAAAACTCGACGGAGGGTTGGCTATGTCACGCCACCGTCAACTCCAGAGAGTTCAGACGCAGAAGAAGTAGAACATTCTCGCTCGTCTGAAGCATCAACGTAGGATTTCGATACCAGTATCGAATCTGTCTTCAAGAGAGTACTGTCAGCCAACATGACATCTGCACAATCTCAAGAAGAAGAAGGCGAAGACCAAATACCGGAATTCTTTGAAGAAGAACCCTGGGCTCAACGCCTAGGACAACAATGGGAGTCTCGTTTTGAATTACGTGAACCTCCCACCGAAGACGAAGTCGAGCAGATCGACCTTGGGGATGGATCTTCTTCCAAACCCATCTTCATCAGCAAAAGCCTAAAAGGAGAAGACCGAGAATCTTTAATCCAGCTGGCTAAAGAGTATATCGACGTCTTCGCCTGGAGTTACGAAGATATGTCGGGACTTGATCCCCAGATCGCGATGCATAGGCTGAACATCTTACCTGATGCCAAGCCTATCAAACAACAACAGTGACACTTCCGTCCGGACATCATGAACGCCATCGATCAAGAGGTGGACAAGCTCTTGACCAGCGGCTTCATCCGTGAAGAGCAACACCCAGATTGGGTAGCCAACGTCGTCCCTATCACCAAGAAGAATGGGAAGATACGAGTCTGTATCGACTTCAGGGACCTCAATTCTGCTTACCCGAAGGACGAATTCCCGCTTCCAATCACCGACGGGATGATCGACAACACATGTGGCTTCGAGCGCATGTCCTTCATGGACGGGTATTCGGGCTACAACCAGAAAAAGATGTTCCCTGACGACGCAAAACACACGTCATTCAGGACTCCAAAGGGCGTTTTTTGCTACACAGTGATGCCCTTCGGCTTGAAGAACGCTGGTGCGACATACCAACGAGCTATGAGCACCATTTTCCGTCAGCATCTTCGCAAGACGGTCGAATGCTATGTCGACGACATCGCAGTCAAGAGCCGTCTCAAAGAAGATCACCTGCAAGACCTCAAGACAGTCTTCGATCTCATGCGGGCGCATCAACTCAAGATGAACCCCGCTAAATCCTTCCTAGGGGTTTCTAGCAAAAAGTTCTTGGAGTTCATCATCACGGCGAAAGGCATTCATGTCGATCCCGAGAAGACCAAAGCTATCCTTGATATGGACCCTCCGAAGAACCTTCGAGAACTTCGAGGACTACAGGGACGTCTGGCATACATCTGGAGGTTCATAGCAAACCTTTCCAGCAAATGTCGACCCTTCACCCAGTTCATGAAGAAGGGAGTCTCTTACGTCTGGACAGAGGAATGCCAAAAGGCTTTCGACGACATCAAAGCCTACATGACGAGCCCACCAGTCCTAGTGGCACCCGTCGTTGACAAACCGTTTCTCCTCTATATTCGAGCCATGGATCACTCCTTCGGCGCTCTGCTGGCTCAGAACAGCGATACAGGCTATGAGCAAGCAATCTACTACCTCAGTCGAACTCTGATCGGGGCCGAACACCGGTACAACCCCATTGAGAAAGAGTGCTTGGCTTTGGTATTTGCCATCCAAAAGACTCGACATTATGTCTCGGGGCAGACAATTCATGTCATTTCTCGAGTCAATCCGCTCAGGGTCCTCATGACGAAGCCAGGATCATTGAACTCCCGGCTAGCCACATGGGCGATCTTGCTAACACCATACAACATGGTGTTCGTTCCGCAAAAAGCTGTTAAGGGTCAAGCTCTGGCCAACTTTTTAGCTGCACACCCCATCCAAGAGTCCTTAAGACTCTATGAAGACATCCCGGATGAGGTCCAAGAATCAAATGTCACCGAAGAAGGCTCCGTCTGGCAGATATTTTTCGATGGTGCCTCAAGAACAGGCCCCAAAGGCCAAATTGTCGCAGGAGTGGGGGTGGTATTAGTCTCCCCCGATCAGCTGGTCATCCAGCGTGCTTACTCCCTTTCAAAGCCGTGCTCCAACAATGTTACTGAGTACAATGCACTCATTATGGGACTCCAGCTGGCGCAACAGCTGGGGGTGAATCATCTGGAAGCCTACGGCGACTCAAAACTCGTCGTAAACCAGATCAGAGGACAATACGAGGTTCGCCATGAAGATCTGATCCCCTACCATGAAGTTGTATTGAATATTATTTCAACCTTTACTGGGTTCTTCACCGAACACGTACCTCGTCTATAAAATCTGGAGACTGATGCTTTGGCTGGCCTCGCAGCCTCATTGGCGGCACCCCTCGAAACTCAACACTACGTTACGGTAGTGGGTCGAGACTTGGTCTGCCCTAAAAACAACCTGCGCTCACAAGTGGCCCATGCCATGTCAACGGGTGCCGGTGTTAACGTCCGAGATTGGAGATTCCCGTTCATCGACTTTGCTGTCTACAGAATTCTTCCAGAGGACCCGAAAGAAGCATTCTCAGTCAGGAGATGCTCTCTCCGATTCTACTACGATACAGCCACTAAAATGCTGTACCGACGCTCCTATGATGGACTTCTCCTTCGATGTTTGTCCAACGAAGAAGCAGCCGAAGCTCTTCGAGAAGCTCATAATGGAACCTGCGGGGCCCATCAACCTGGTCCTAAGTTGCAAGACCGACTGCGACGCATAGGCTACTACTGGCCAACCATGGCCGCTGACGCTGTCGAATATGCTAAGAAGTGCCATGCGTGCCAGCTTTACGCAGACTTCATTCATACACCGTCTGAACCACTACATCCTACAGTCGCCTCCTGGCCCTTCGAAGCTTAGGGAATAGACATTGTGGGACCAATCACCCCTCCTTCATCGAGAGGACACTGCTTCATCCTAGCAATCACTGACTACTTCTCCAAATGGGCAGAAGCAGTTCCGCTGGCAGAAGTAAAAAGCTCCAGGGTGATCAGCTTCATCAAGCACCACGTCATCTACCGTTTTGGGGTACCGCGAAGGATCATCCACGATAATGGTCCTCAGTTTATCAGCCATGTTTTCAGCCAATTCTGTGACAAGAATCGCATTCAAAACGTGGCATCATCCGCCTACAATCCGGTAGCAAACGGATTAGCAGAGGTGTTTAACAAGACTATCGTCAGGCTACTCAAAAAGGTCGTGTCATCCAACAAACACGACTGGGACGAAAAGCTCGGCGAATGCCTTTAGGCCTACCGCACAACGGTACGGACCCCGACAGGCAACACACCATTCTCCTTGGTCTACGAGAGCGAAGCGGTACTGCCTCTCGAGATTCAGATACCCTCACTCTGCGTAGCAATCACAAACCAACTCACAGAAGAAGACAATCAACATCGTCGTCTGCGGGAACTGGAGACACTTGACGAAAAACGTCTCCTAGCTCAACAACGCATCGAACTCTACCAAGCCCGTATATCACAGACTTTCAACAAGAAGGTCAAGCAGAGGACTTTTCAAGTAGGCGACCTGGTTCTGGCAGTCAGGAGGCCGATGGTGTTGACTCACAAAATACCAGGAAAGTTCGAGCCCAAATGGGAAGGACCTTTCATCATCAAGACGGTATACTCAAACGGTGCTTACCGCCTCGCCAAATCCAATGGAGACTTATTCGTGATACCCATCAACGACAAGTTCCTAAAGAAGTACTACTCTTGACATCTTTTCAGACATGTACTTCCACTCCACAAAATCATACGCTTCCGGAACCCAGTTGTTCCGTGGCATCCTCCAGTAGAAGAGCAACCATATCCACATCACCTCTGAGTTGTTCCCCTATGCCCTACAAGGCAGAATCTTATACCCCGTAAGACTACGCTATCCTTCATGTTTACCACGTCCACACTACCTCTGAGTAAACATCCCGTACAGATAACCCCCGCGTTGCCGTACATTGATCGTAGAACTTCCACGTCCATATTACCTCTGAGTAGTTCCGCGTATCCCCCAGAGTCATTCCTACCACGTCCATAACTGTCACTCCCCGTTCCCAGAATAAGTATTTTATACGTGTACTTCTTGAATGTATTTATTCAATATTTATCATGCATTTGTTCTGTATTTAAATTCTTCAATTTCGTACTTATTAATTTTCCTGTATTTTATTTTCTGCTTTTTCTTGGCTCTTGGTTCATTTCAGTTCATGGTAAACCAACTTGGTGTGGTTTGGTTCAACATGGAAAGGAATGGATGGCTTGGATTTGGTGGAGAGAATGGATGGTGGAGATCCACTTGACCTTGATATAAAAGTTCTTCTTTTATTCTCTCTCTTCATTCATTCACATTTACTCCTCCACCAAAACCCTAACCCACTTATGAGAGGCAAGTACATCTTGCACACCATGAGGGATTTCATGCATCCCTATTTATTTTTAGTCTATGTTGTTCATCTTCTCTTCCTCTATAAGTTTAGGTCTTGAAGTTTTTGATTTCCATGGATGGTTGGGTGTAGATCTAAGTTTTAAGTTTTGGGTTTTTATAGGAATTTTAGGATTTTGATCTATCAAACATTGTTGTTTTCAAAAATAAGTGGTTCCATGTTGTGGAGAATTTAATTCTACTAAAGTTTGGCTTTTGAAAAGTTAGATTTTGATTTGTTTTGTGGAAGTTATGGAAGAAGTATTTTGTTCGTTCTATATTCATCTGCAACAGGAGGTGCATGTCGCAGTTGAGCCGTATATGGTGTCGCAGTTGAGCCGCAGTAGGCGTATGTCGCAGTAGGCGCATATGATATCGCAATTGAGCCGTATATGGTGTCGCAGTAGGCGCATGTTGCATGAGGCGCATGTCGCAGTAGGCGTATATGGTGTCGCAGTAGGCACATGTTGCATGAGGCGTATGTCGCAGTAGGCGCATATGATATCGCAGTTGAGCCGCATGAGGCGCATGTCGTGTAGGCGCATATGGTGTCGCAGTTGAGCCGTATGAGGAGCATGTCGCAGTAGGCTCATATGATGTCGCAGTTGAGCCGCATATGGTGTCGCAGTTGGCGCATGTTGCATGAGGCGCATGTCGCAGTAGGCGCATATGGTGTCGCAGTAGGCGCATGTTGCATGAGGCGTATGTCGCAGTAGGCGCATATGATATCGCAGTTGAGCCGCATGAGGCGCATGTCGCAGTAGCCGCATATGATGTCGCATATGCCGCATGAGCCGCATGTCGCAGTTAGTCCGCATGCATGTCGCAGAATAGGCCGCATATGTCTATTTTGGTTGTTTCTGACTATGTCCAATTTTGACTGAATTTTGGCTAGAATTTCTTCCAACTCCCGACATGAAATTTGTAGATCTTTTCCTTGGCTTCAAGAATATGTTACCAACTATTTTATACTAGTTATGGACTCGACCATGCTTAATACTAATTTGACTTTTATGCCTTGTCATGAATTGACCCCGACTGTTACTTGACTAATGATTGATCATGCGTTCCTAGTTGGAACTAAGAGACTGGCTAGTCGTCTTATTAAATTGAATGAATGAGACACGTTCATATTAACTATGAACTATTATAATCGATTGGCCGATCCCGAATATTGACATACAGGAACACATGCAGGCTTCAATTTATTTATTTATTTTTCTACCAAAGCGGCATGTGTACTTGATGGTCAAGGCATGATTATTCCGTGGTTAGTTTTGATTGTTGCATTACGCTCTGTAAGACCTACAACCTAACCGCACGGGTATCGTTGTAGAGTTGGGCATATCGTACTTGTACGGAAGTACTCATTTGAATGACCATGATCCACGGCATGGGATTTCACTCAACGTAGAGACTATTAAGTTAAATAAAATAATGATTGCATGGAGAGAATGGATTCCCGAGTTCTTACATGGCAGCCCTCTTGGGACTAGTAGTGCCCGACAGGCCGGTTGGTCTCCACAGATACTACAAATCTGTCACACGGGCAGGGAGCGGTATCTGGTTATATTATCTATTGTATATTGTATATTGATGACGGACGTCCCGCTGGGACTCGTCTAATTCATGATTGGCGCAATTGATTGACTGGGTAAACTAGCCTTGCTTGTACATAGTAAGAACTGAGGAATTCTTTATTGCATAATTCCAGGATAACTTGGAACTCACAGTAGCAAGCCGTAATAGTTGTATGGCCGTTTAAATTGATTTATTTGTGTACTGTATCTACTCTATTACCTAACTGAGATGATCAGAATGTCAGGGCATGACCGGCCAACTTCTGTCCTTGTTTGGTTGAAAGGTTGGTTCGAAGTGTCGTGATGTTATGTGAATTCCAGTGGCAAGCAGAGATCTACTTATCATATTCTCTTATTACTGGTTTTAATTCCTCATATCGTGCTTCATTGTGGTACTTGCTATTAGAAGTCTAACCTCTCTGGTTTTGCATGGCCAGATTTAGAGCCGGTTCCCGAGGACTCCGCTTACTTCCACCTCCAAGATGGTCAATACTAGAGGAATAATCGTAGGAGAACTCGAGTGGGTTCCTTACCTCCCCGCTCGTTTTGTTATTTACTTTATACTTTACCGTTTGGCACCGACATGTTAGTCGGATTGTCTTGTACTTACTTTTACATAATTGTAATTAAGTCAGACTGCAGCTGATAACAATTGTGTATACTTTGCTACATTATCTGACTATGTTTTGTAAAGACAGATATCAAGAACATTTTGACTGAGCATTTGGGATGCCTTACTGTTTTATCTTACATGTTCTCTATTTCTGTTTCTTATTTGAATGATTGAGACAATAGATGTGATGTGAAATGACCATAGTAAGACTTTTATGTAGTATGCACCCCCTCGTCTTTTAGACAGCATTGATCGTATTATATGGTATTCATCTACCCGTAATACATAGCTGGCTGAGTCGTTCCCCCGCTCTCCAGTATTCTGGTTCTGGGGCGTGATAATAACACCTCTGAGTAGGAAGATTCTATCATTTGAACCCCATATTTGCCACATCCACATCACCTCTGAGCAAACATGAGGGTTCTCTCAAACTTATTATCTGTACCTAAAACCAAGGTACGCAAAAGATAATAGGTCCACACAAATCATCAAAGTTCATGACAAGCAAAAATGAACACATCACAGAAAATGGTGTACTTCTTTATTTCTAAAAAAAAGAGGAGGGTAAAGGATTACACTATCCCCAGCAAGAGCTGCAAATACACAAAAAAAAGCAGAGACTACAAGCCCTAAATATCCCCAGGATTGGCGAAAAGCTCTGTAATTCGGCGTTTCAAGTCTGCCGCCCGAGTCTCCACAGTCGCCAAGACTCGACGTTCAGCTTCTTGACGCATCGCTTCAACAGCCTCAGCAGAAGTTTCATTCTCGTGCTTCTTATCAAGCTGCTGTCTCTGCTGAGCCAGGGTAAGAGCCCGATGAGTAAAAGCCGCTTCCTCCTTCTTAAAAGCTATGTGGTCAGCCTGGACACATTCGGCGTCCAATAGGAGTCGAGCCCGCTGATCCTCAAGACGGCGGATCTGGGCGTCAATCTCTGCGATATTAGCGTCCAACGCAGCCCGTGTCTTCACTGTTTCCCGCATAGACTGAGATAACCGCTCCACTGCAGCTTCAGTCTCAGCCACTTTGCATTCCCAGACACGCACAGTGGCCTGGTAGGAAGACACAGTCTCGGCGAACAGCTTCTCCTTCTCCGCATCTATCAGGACGGAGAGGTCATTTCGCTGGATGCACCCTAATTCAGAAAGCTGTTGGTCCAACTCAGCCACTGTGGCTTCCAGAATGTCGGCCATATGATCGTGGCCCTGGTGAATACGGATCAGGTTGATATGAGGTAGTGCCAGAGTTCTTGCTGTCGCAAAGCTCCCGGTGGCATCCATCACTGCCGATACCCCCCTCTGCAGCATTTTATACACTGCCTCGACGATAAATTTCACGTACTCATCTGCATCCGCCAGCACCTGCGGCGTCATGGCAGGAGTTGGAGGAGCTGCTCTGGTTAGCGGACCGGAAGAAGACCCGCCGACCTCAATCTGCGAGGCTAGACCCTCGGCATCAACAGGCTCTTCATCAACAGGGGCTTGACTACTGGCCCGAGGAGCCACAGGAATAGAAGAAGCCGAAACAGGCGTCGAGATAGTACCCCAAGTAGAAGGAGCCACAGAGGGTTCCATCACACCCTTATCCTTCCCACACTCGGAAGAACCACTGACGTCAGCGGCCACCTCTTCAGCCCCCAACGTTCTATCAACAACCAATACCTCCCCTGGCAGAACGGAGAGATCAACACTTGTCTCCTGACCCGCCCCAGGAGTCGGAACCGTTAGACGAGTCTCTTCATCAAATCCCTCTACAGGGACAGGATTTGTCGCTACCTCCTGATTGGTAGCCACCTCAGCTTTCGCCGCTGAGTCTGGGGTAGGGCTCGGCAACGATGCACCCGACCTCCCCTCATCATAACAAGGAGGGGAATCAACCCTCTCCTCTGTTCCAACCATCTCTGTTGCCCCCGCAACAGTCTCTTGCAACTCTGGAGCGTCATCTGAAGACGACGAACTCTACCCCACTTCATCACCAGGAAGCCTCGTGTCTACTAGACCCTTGGCATCCAAGGCCCCCGCTGCGGCCTTTATCACCTCGGAAGCTGCTGCATCTTCAGCTTCCCTTCTGACATAATCTGGGGACGCTGGAATCTCCACGACAACAATATCCTCCGGATTCTCCTTCATGGGAGACATCATAGTCGTTGGGATGCGCACTTCAGACGAGCCCGCCATCTCCTTTGGCCTGCTCCCACCAGATTTTGGAGTACGAGGCCGTCTTTTTAGCGGCTCCTATAAAAAGGGGAAGCATTGATTACATGAAATGTTGAACCCAAACCAGACTATGCGGAACATCCTTACCTCTGCAGATGCTGAATCCGATGACACCGTCGGTGACGATGTCTTCTTCTGCCTCTTTGACGTGGAAGAGCCAATTCCTGCACCCGCACGTCGTTTCGGTTGGTCAACCGGAGGTTCGGCCTGACCCTCTGTGGACGCAGCAGGGGCATCTTGATGACCCACCTCTGGTGGACGGTGCGATCGAGCCCTAGCCGATACATGCCCAGTCACCGCTAACGGGGTGCCTGTAACGAGACTTGTCTCCCTATCATACCCGGGAGGCGCGACAGCCATAACACAGTAAAACTTGGCGGTCGAGTAAAGAATGGGCGGCCGCGGATCTTGGACGGGCAGCGTAAAACGAGCTCCGGTACATCCAGCATTATAGTAATGCCAAGCTCGTGCGCCATCCAACAAGCTTCCAGCATACCCCAGGGTGATACTGGGATTGTCCAACATCAGCTGCGCATAACCGAATTGTCGTGCAAAGCGTCTCGGTAAATACGGTTCCATGAAGCACTGATTTCTGTTCCGGTACACCAGATGGAAAGGCCGAATGCCATGCAACCAGTGAAATCTCCATGGAAGCAGAGCGGTGGCGCCTTCACCTGAATCTCTTAAGTCTTCGCTGGCCTCAAAACCCAAGAAGATTGGACCAACTTTGGTGATCTCCCATCCCTGAAGATGGGATAAAATCCTTCTGCAAACAGGGACGCCAGTGTGCGACCAACTCCTCTGGTGGAAACGGCGGAGGAATGCATCTCCGGCCCTGTAGTCTTCTTCTGAACCCGGACTCATTACATTGGGATGGTGTAAAATTAACTACCCCATCAAATAGTGAAACGGCAGTTCAGCGCACGGGAAGTTATTTTTTCGACCTCGGTCATGAATCACATTTCCTGCGAACTCGCGTAAACCTCGCAGCAGGTTACATACCATTGCGGGGAGTAGAGCCAAGCGTCGGCCAAAGACCAACTTCACAGCTGGCAGGATTAAGTTCCGGGTCACCCTCTCTACAGAGCCGGATCCGTCCGGGAAGACGTAATCCCGAAGCCAAACCATAAGATACGCGACCAATACTGCTTTCGACGACATCCGATGAGCAAGATGCCAGAAACAGCTGTAGGAGCGTTCATCCGACTGCTTGTCCTCGTTCTCCCGGGGATTCTTCTCATCTAACATGTTCATCTCAGAGAGCACTTTGCTCCGAAGAGCGCTGGCGGAGTGGAGAACTGCGAGGGATCCCCCTTGTCTTGCCTAAAGATGTAATCTCTCCAAGCGGTCACATGAGGCTGCGACCCGCTCTTATCCCTTATTTACATATAGTAATGATGACTCGCCACTTCCTTAAAGATGACCGTCATCTCCTCAGCCTTGTCCCCCAGGACTTGAAACTCTTTATTGGTCGAAAAGTACTCTTCATAGGGTTTCGATCCCCAAGGGAGCTTTGATACCTCATACATCTCATGAAGTGCGAGCCCTAACTCTCCTACCGGAGTAAAAAAGGTCCCGGTATGGATATCAAACATCTCCAAAAGTACGAGGAACATATGCCTGTTAATGTCAACACCTACCTGGGTAGCACGAATTACGGCAGTCAGCCCAATCTCTCAGAGCTGCAAATGTTTCGAGGGGAACATCACTGTAAATGCTCCCAGGACGTAGAGTCCGCCAGGTGAAAGAAGACCCAGACCGCACTGCGGTCAAAGTATCTCTCTGATCGGAGGTAGAATCAATTTTGATGATGCCAGTCACCGCTCCCCCCTGAGAGGGAGTAAGATCCCAAGACATCCTCCTCTTGGAAGCAAGACGACAGAAGGCCGTCAAAGGCCATTGACGTTCAAGTTGCTTAACGGTCATATGCACTCCTTTTGCTGTAAAAAACTAGTCTTCCTTGACCTTCAACACTGTTGCTTCAATAGAAGTAAGGCGGTCCCCAAACAGAAACTCAGGCTTCAAGAAGGTCACTTTATCAGATGTGGCAGATTTGAAAACACCACGCTCCATCATCCGTTTGAGGAACCCATACTGCTGTTCCCGGATTTGAGTCATTCTCTCGGGATGCTGGTCCAGCATAATAGCAGCTTGAGCAGGGTTTATCACTTCCTCGTTATAATCTATTCCCGTCTGGCAGAAGGCAGCGTCCAGAAGCACTTCATTCAAGAGTGGGATAGGCATCGAGACTAGCAAAGATTCAAAAAAAATGTTAGAAATAACAAAAGAATCTGAGTCTCATCAAAGGCGCATGGCGCGTCTGAAAAAGAAGCTTCGGCGCATCATCATGGTCTAAACCCATGTGCGTCAGCAGTAGTGCCTCGGCGCATCTTCAGGGCTTAAACCCATGTGCGTCGGCGGCAAAAAACCTCGGCACATCATCAAAGACTCAAGGTCTATGTGCGTTGGTGTACGTAAAATGAAACTTACCAACCACCTCCGACCGAACTTCGACAGGCCGACAAGGAACATCAGCCGCCGCAGCTTTCACAGGTTCTTTTCCTTTGTCCTTGCCAACATCGCCGCGAGGAGTCTTGGGAGTCATTCTTTGAGAGAAGAAAAGTTAGGGTTTTTGAAGAAGAACTCTAAAGAAAGCAAAAGCAAGGAGAAGAAGAACTCTCTCTCTCCATCTCTCGCCTATTTATAGGGCTTGGTCGCACGCGTGAACCGATGATGTGTGATCTCAGCCGTCGCCTCGGGTTCTGTGAAAAGATAACCACAAATAAAACCAAAAAGATCATTATTAATCTTTTTCGGTTACCGAGACATCATCATTTGCACTAACTGAGCGGAGCATGCGCTCCATCACTAACGCGCGGAGTATCTATGCGCCCCGACGATCATGCGCCTCCACTACCATGCTTCTTATTCAAAGTATTCCAAAACTTATCCAAAAGTTTTGAAAACTTTGAAGGGGGTCTTGTAGAAGCATGGAATTTCAGAACCAGAAACTCTATGCGCCAGACTACATGCGCCAGAGCTTGGACAAAGTATTTCGCAGCAAAAAACAATAAATATAGACATTGAAAGAAGACTTTTTATTTAACATATAAAAGTCTATTACATGTCTAAGAAAGACTGTACAAAGGAGAATTTCTACAAAAGAAAAGATCCTAAGCCTACAGCCAGCAGCCAACATACGCCCTCAAGTAGGCGCAGCAATCAACATGCGCCCTCAGCCAGGCGTATCCCACCATGCGTCCTCAGCAAGGCGCATCCTTTTCAGCAGCTCAGTTATATGCATCCCAGTTATGTGCATCCCTTCAGCAGCCCAGTTATGTGTCGCTCTTCCAGCCAGGCTCACCGTCGTCTAAATGCTTCGACTAATGAAGCATTTATTGAGCAGAACGAGGGTGGCAATCAACCCTCTAGCTAAGGAAGGAAAAAGAACCACAAGCCAACTTGTGGCCAAGGGAGGCTTCGAAAGAGCCTCCAAACACCAAGGAAGACCGTGATCGAAACCGCGGCCAAAGGACCAGCTTTCAACACAACCAGAATGGGATACACCCATTTTGAAGGAAGAAAGAGCCACCAAAGCCGTAGCACCACCATTCCGATCTACGGCTCTTCCTGCACAACGAAGAAGAGGCTCGAGCATCCCTATCTTTGGATGCAACAGGCGCCTTCCGCCTGCCTCGGAAGCCCTCGACTCCGACTTTTGGATGTAACAGTCACCTTCAAGTGCATCAGCGAAGACACTGCGTCGTATCTTCACCCTCGGGAGCATCTCGTCAACAAAATGCATTCAAGTACACAAGTTCATATCGGAAAGACGTGAGAGAATGAGAAGCAAACCCTCTCTCCATGCCATTATTTATAGGCCAGGCAAATCAAACCCATGCGCCAAGTGGATGGCTCTCCGAATTCCGTGCAATAAATTTGCATTAAATGGATGAACCGGACGCTTCGAATTCAGCTAAGTCAAAACGGCTATTTAAAGCACTCGAAGAACGTAACAGTCGCACCAAAAGACGTGTCAAAGTGGAGCGGATGCGCAGGCCAGACCGCGCATCACACAAGACGCACCCTTCAACATCAAGCGCATCACACAGACGCGCCTTTCAGCACCAGGCGCATCACAGGGGATGCGCCCCCATACGCCTAGTGGAATGCCAACCGACGCACCCACTCAGCTGTCCATCGAATGTCACAAACATTAAATGCTGAACTGACAGAGTTGGTAGTATGCCTTCCGAAATCTGAACAGTCGGCAGCTTTTTCAGAAGACGAAGCATCGCCAACGTCAGCATCATCATTACTTCCCTCCGACGGCTACTGCCACGTGGCCACCCAACCATCTCGTATGTGCCTCCGCAGCCATGCGTCCAACTCTGTATATGCCTTAAAAGCTGTACGTCTCAGACTTTCCACTGATCCCTAAAGACAGAAGGAAAGTCACCGTTAAAACTCTGCATGCGCCTTAAAAGCCATGCACCCCAGACTTCTTCCTGATCCCAAAAGACAGGAGTAAAGTCACTATTGAAGCCTCGCATGCGCCTCAAAAGCCATGCGCTCAGAATGGTTCGTGACTCCTAAAGGTTACGAGCCAAAGTCTCCTCATGCGTCCAATCCTAGGCGCATCCTACCAGATCATTCTCCACCAAATCCGAGATCTCCGAGCCATGGGTCGATGACACGTGTCCTTTGACTCAACTCATCCAAAATCTCAGCAACAGAAAGATCTTCTCCTCTGCTACGTGCCGGCTCACAACAGCAGTATAAAGAATTCAACCCCTCAATCAGGGTGCATCGTCCATTCGCTTTCATCACCAATCAACACGTGGCATCCCCGCGTACAGGCGTATCCTACATGCGCGCATGAGCAGCCAGCCTGCAGACTATATAAAGAGAGGGACCATTTCCTTCTTCCACACATACGTACACACATACCTACCTACAACGAACACACAGAGACTTCGCACCACCAGAGAGGTAGATACAGACACTCAACGTCTTCCTCCTCTCAGCAAGCTCCAGCATCCAGAGCAATACAGACCTTCAGAGAACCGATAACCGTCGTCAGATCGTCAATGGAGTCAACGCATTACCACTCACTCCATCGGCACAAGGGACCCAGATAAACAAAAGTGTACTCCTAGGACTTCATCTAAGTCCTATATTGTAATACTGTTCTGTTTGTATTGAAATTTGCAATCAAAGAATTTTAATGGCAAACAGAGACTTCCTGAGTGCAGGTCATCCTACCATTTCCTTAACTCGCATCGTCGTGTTTTTTAGACAATCCCTATCGAACGGCTCTATCGTTCTATGGCACCGAACTATACTCGATACCTTTTCAAGTTCCGTGTTGCATACGTTTGGTCGATTTTTATTGAATAACTTTTCATTCATTTTAGAGTTGATGGCACTTATTCAATTCAAGCGTTTCTTCGACTTGGCTGCTATTTCGACGTATCATGGGACTGAAACGGTCGCACGAGGTGCGTTGAAATTCGTCAAATACGAGTGTCGTAGACTGAGGCAAACTCACTTTCGTTTATCTCGGTCATCGAGATGAATCGATTCGCTTTTCAAGCGTTCGTGATAACGAAATCAATACGATTTCTTCTTAGCGGGGTCGACCAAGCCTAAGCAATTTTCGTCCGATTCAAGACTAAGTATTGTACTATCCTCGAGTATGTCTTCCTATCAATGGTCTAATTCGTTATACCAACTTTTACTTGCACGATATCGATTCCATACCACTCACTTGTTTAGGACTAATCTCGTCGTCGTTCACGCACACTTTGCCTACACGTTTCTTTGATTCCGAGCCACGCTCGTACTAGTATCATCCCTTTCTTTAAATGCAATCTCAATCCCCGATACTTTCCATTCCTCAAGTCATGCTTGAACTCAACGTATCACTTGGCTGGATCGTTCATGCGTTCCAGGCGTCCCCAAAATACATACATTCAGCCAAGCCGCATGATAGAGAATTCGTCATTCTCACTCGAGTCGTATCGTGCACATACTCAGGCGTCCCTAAAATATATGCATGTCAGCCGAATCTCGTGAGTAGGGTTTCCTATTCTTGCATCATTCAATCCATCCATGTCAATCCTCAAGATAAATCTTTTGATTGCTAACACTTGAAACAGGTGCGTCTCGCCTAACCGCTAGGCCATTTCTCAAGGCTAAGTCAATGTCAGGATTGGAATCATAGTTCTCCAACAATAATGCCAACACTGACCCTAAATCCTAGGGTCGAACCAAAGTCGGTAGTACGGGGTTTTCTACCCAAGCTCACGTCACTCAGATTTCTAAATATCGAGCACGATCACCTATTCGCATCAATGCATTAGTTGCGTGCATTCGAGTCCATTCAATTCACCAATTCTAACCAATTCATGTATTCGATCGCGAGGTCGTCTAGCTTTTGACAATACGTTGTGCCCCAATCTTACGCGAGTCCAATTATCCACGGTGGTTCATGAATCACCATGCAACGCTCCCACGGAATAATCATTCTCATCGGGGCGTAACTCTTACTTGCGTCTAGACTAATTTATTCTCGATACGCGGATTGGACCTACGCAATCCTTAAATTCGATCGTTATGCACGCTAAGTCATTTTCGAGTCCACCTTCGCGTCAAACCACAAGTCGAAGCACACAAATTGCCACGCCATGCTAGTTCAATTACCTCCGTTGTATGAATCACCATACCAGCGCTCACACGGAGTGATCGCCCTAATCGGCGTAACGCATGTGCGAGGCTGGAGTTGCACTCACATAAGACAAGAATGTCAACGTTGGGGTTATCGTCGAAGCAAATCCAACATTTTATTTTCTATCCAAGCCAAGATCGATAGTCCATTCATCATTTCGTTCAACTAGAAAATCCGCGAGCCACGTCTATATTTTCCTCGATACGTTTCAATATCAAGAGTATAGCATCCATCGAAACAATGACATTTGCACGATCGGCATTCGCTGAGTTAGAGTACCCCCGAGTTATCGCATATCGATCTTTGATACGCCTCAATACCATCGACGATATGCGTAACCTGACGATCTTCCTTTGCAACCAATTTCGAGTCGTGCGTTGATGCTGTTGTCCAAGTTGGATATTCCACGATTTTCTCGATATTCAAGATCAAGTTCGATCGCTATTCCTCAAGCTCGTTTCAAGATCATTGTTCAAAACTCAAGTCATATTTCATTTGAATCAATCCGAAATCGTACGTGCGATCCTTTAAGTTTCCTCGATCACGACATTCATTTTTATTCATCGTCCCGAATTATTTTCTAACTCGCGTTGCTCATTCACAAGTTGTCCGAACGACATCTCGTTCGGTACACACGAAGTCACGATCAACTAAGCGTGACGCGCTCTAAGGCTTTGTGCGATCGCATCGCTTGCCGACATACTCGTACGATCCGTAAATCCTTTAGTCTCGCTCGAACGATTTCTATGACGTCCATACACCACTCAGGGTTCGAGCCACTCGACTAGTCGTCGACACTCATTCTTATTCTTCTCTGAACCTATCACATACACCACTCGGATTCAAGCCACACGATCTAGTCCTTAATCACGTTCGCGTCATGCGCTAAGACATCCTCCAGATTCGTTCGACGAATCTCTAGCGTAATCGCTCACGTCGCCTCGACGTACTAAGTTGTTCGCACTAATCCTCAAAATCCAAGCCAATCTTTCGTGCACGCCTAAGCGTTAGTTTGATAGTGTTCCTATCGATATACACTCTAAGTGTATCTCCGTTCTCGATCGAGCGGTACTTGATATCGCTCGTAACTCGATTGTACCAAAAGTCGAGGTGCACGACACGCGACACAACATAACCAGAAGGCCGTGTGCATAGCTATCCCGTGCGAACCATATTCGAGTTTGTACGCTCACTTATTCTCGCTCGAGCAATAATCGATCTCACTCGCAACTTAGCCAAAAGGCTGCGTGCATAACCATCCCGTTCGAACTATCCTTTGGACTCGCGTACTCGTCCGCTATTGTCAGCGTAAGCTTATTCAAGCATGCACTGCGTTTGTTAACTCTTAGCATCGGTTCCTTCCAACTCAAGTTTGTCGTGGTGGCACAAAGGCCTTCGCCTATCAATCCCGTCCAACCGAGTACTCGTACGAGCTTTTGAAAATATTTAGACTTATTGTATGGAATATCCCAAGGCATAACGAGAGAGAGCGGACACTTCTTTTGTTTCCAACCGAGCTTTCAAAACTAAGAAAATCGAAATGAAGTCCAAGGACGTAAAGCCGTGCTCTGATACCAATCTGTCATGCCCCGCTCCCGTAGGAGCGATCGTCCTCGCTAAGGCGTGATGCCGCACGAACCTAGGTTGCGCCCATGCAAGGCCAAGTCCAGAAACGGTCGATTTGAGCTAGGCCACAGAGTCGCACAGAGTGTCCCTATTTGCAGCGGAAAGTAAAAGAACACAAAATTGAAGTGAATTCAAACTCTTTATTGATTTAAAAGAAGTTTACAAGCAGCGCTAGGCTGGTATTACAATTCGCTCAAGCTCTCTCTAAAACATAAAAGGCGTGCCAAGTGGCTTATAACATGGAATGATTCATGGCGATGTTCCGATACATTATGTCCTGTATAGGTGCTTCAGCTTCTTGCAACGTTCCAAGGCCCCGGATGTTGGCTTCGCGCCTTAACACGTTCGATAGAAGCTCCGCATCCGCTGGTGTCTCATGCATCCTGCAAGCAGACTGTGGGGTTATCAGTACATTGTTATGTACTGGTGGGGAGGCTAGCTCGCCCACAATGCTATCATTACCAAACACGTTCCATTTACTTTTGTGCATCATCATTCATTGTCTTTCTAATCTTGCCTTAGGATCATTTTTATGGCATATCTTATAGCCTATCTCGTGTTGCCGAATACAAGTGTCGCATGGAAATACATGTACGACTTATCTATACTTACCGTCCGGCCTTTCCTGTCCAACGTAAACCAAGTTAGTCAACAATTCATATGAAATAACTTAACGTAGTTCATGTAAACATTCAATGTCAAGTGCGTATCCTTGCCTCGGGTTCTAGCACGTCGTAAGCACGTTTTCTAACTCGTTTGCTCGAAATACTCTTTGATCATTTTGTGTATTATATTCAGAACTATTCAGAAAGTGCTTTGTACAGTTACTTAGACTACTTTGATTTCAATGCAAGGACTTGCACGTGGATTGCCACCAGCAAAGTCCTCTTAAATCTATATGCACCGGTCGCTGGCATCACAAGCCATTTTGGACACATCCCAGCGTGGTATTTCTCAACTAGCGTAGGGTGAGGACTGGCACACACCCCGTTAGTCTCTTGAAATACCTCTGCACTTACGTCCCCCGGGTGGCCGAGTCCGCACCCAGGCAGCCCGTAAGCCATGACTTGATCCCGCCTAGGCCGGCCACGATCCTCCCTTTGATCATGCCGCAGAATTCGTATCACCCGTGCACGGGTCCGTCCACGACCATTTCGTATTTTATCGTCATAGGCTAACCCTTAGCCACAATGCGTTATCGACCAGGTTGGCGTCCATGCAGCGCGGGTAGCGAGTCCCGTTGCACGTGCCCGTCACACCTGTCGCTAACTATTCCTTTCCTTCTTATCTTTTATTTATTCTTTCTTTTCTTTCTTTCACTTGTCCATTCGTTCATTGGTTCATTTTCGTATTCATCCATTCGTTGATTCATTCATTCATTCGTTTATTCGTTCATTCTTTCATTTATACATTATGCAACTTCCCGTGCGGGAGTCGCCTTGGCGACCCATCGGTCCCATAGTCTTTCAATGTTGTTAAACTCTACTCGGAACGACTATGTTGATAGTCTTTCCGTTTCATTGTTGTAAACCATTCATTGTTTCATTGTTGAACGTATAAGAGACTTGAACGTAAGCTTGTGCCTTAGCACGAGCGTGGAGCGCGGTACGAGAGTTCTCGTATTTTCCATGTTCCTTTCCATATTCTATACAAGCATACAAGATGGGATTAATCTCTTAGCTAGGTGCGTTGAGTCATTTATTAGCATGCGCGGGGTTATCGCCTAGCGATTCTCGTAATAGTGTTCGTATTGTTATGTGTCTAGGCTAAGCAAAGACGGGTTCATCGGAGCCACCCACCTTAGCGATGTTCGTATCGACCGAGCGATACTCCGAGCGCGCCTTTGAAAGTCTAAGTCTAGATTCATCTTGACGGGCCAATGTAAGCCTTGCATCGATTCTTCATCTGGTCGATGCCAACTCTTCGGGTCGACGGCTCATTTGAGTCGTTGCACTTGCCGTTTGAATCGGCGTTTCGCTAGGACGGAGCGGGTCATTACACAGCACCACCACCCAGGCAGCAGCAATAGCAACAGAGAAAGAACCAGCAACCCCCAGCGGACTGCACTTATTGTAGAAAGGTAGGGCACACTAGAGATGTGTGTCGGACATTGAACAGGCAATGTTTGATATGTGGAAGCCCAGATAATCGGGTTACCACCTGTCCCATGAATTCGAGGTCAGGAGGACCAGTACAATAATTTTCTGCTCTGCCAGCACCAGGGGCAGGCCAGTATCGAGGACCAGCGGTGGCAGTGAGACCGTTGGCATAGCGGCCGTTCATGACATAGGCTTAGATGTTTCGGCAGCAGGGACCACCGATGCAGCAACACCAGCATAGACCACCCCAGCATCATCAAGGCAGGGGCCACAGCAGCACCAGGCTAGGCCGCAACATGGGAACCAACAAGGAGGTCGAGGGCAGGCATTCACTCTGTCCTTGGAGAAGGCGTTAGCATCGAGAGATGTTGTGGCAGGTAACATTCTCGTTGCCTTATATCCCGCAGTAGCATTATTTGATTCCGGAGAATCACACTCATTTATATCTGTACAATTTGTAACACGGTTAGGAATGGAATTCGAGGCATTAGCAGGGAGGTTAAATATACTCACTGGTAATGGGCTCGTAGGAGTTAGTAGAGTTATTCAAGCATGTAGCGTTGTAGTTTGCGGGCATTCCTTACCCGCCCGGTTGATAGAATTTCCTGTTGGAAATTTCGACATTATCTTAGGCATGAACTGGCTGAAAGACAGTCATGCGACAATAGATTGTCGTAGAGGGAGTGTATCTTTTGATTTTACAGGCATGAAGCGGTTTACCTTAGTCAGATCAGTGGCAACTCAACAAGAGCAGGGAGTAGTAACAGCAATGGAAGAAGTCCAAGTTCCGAAGTAGTTGATGAGTTTCTAGACGTATTTCCCGAAGAACTTCCAGGTCTACCACTGGTTAGAGATATTGAGTTCAGTATAGAATTGGCACCTGAAACTTAACCGATATCAGATCGAGTTTACAAAATGGCGAATTCAGAACAGGCAAAGGTATATCAGCACATAGAGGAACTGAAGGAGAAGAAGTTCATCCAAGCTAGCATATCACCATGGGCAGCACCAGTAGTACTTGTGGGGAAGAAGGATGGGTCATCCAGATTGTGCATTGATTACAGGAAGCTTAACGCGACGACAGTAAAGAACAAGTACCTACTACCCAGGATCGACGATTTATTTGATCAGTTGAGCAAAGCTAGAGTTTTCTCCAAGATAGATCTTCGTTCAGGGTATCATCAAGTGAGGGTTCGGAAGGAGGATATTCCCAAGACAGCATTCAGGTCGAAATATGGGCATTATGAATTCTTAGTAATGTCGTTTGGTTTGACCAATGCTCCAGCAATATTTATGGATTTGATGAACCGTATCTTTATGCCATACTTAGATCAGTTTGTCGTTGTGTTTCTTGACGACATTCTCGTATACTCTGCCAGTGAAGAGGAGCATGAAGACCACCTCAGGAAAGTGTTACAGGTTCTGAGAGAGAACCAGTTGTATGCCAAGCTCAGCAAGTGTGAGTTTTGGTCGGATCACATTTCATTTTTGGGTCACATCATATCAGGAGTTGGAGTAGCAGTTGATTCCAAGAAGGTAGAAGCAGTAGAAATTTGGCCAGTACCCAAGACCGTAGCTGATGTGCGAAGTTTCTTGGGATTGGAAGGATATTACAGAAGGTTCGTATCAGACTTTGCAAGGCTTTCAGCACCCATGATCCGCTTGACACGGAAGGATGTACCATTCGTCTGGTCGGCAGAATGTCAGGCATCATTTGAGAATCTGAAGCAGAAGTTGATATCAGCGCCTATTCTTACATTGCCAGTTGGACCCGGAGGTTTTACAGTATATTGTGATGCGTCAGGAAAAGGACTTGGGTGCGTCCTAATGCAACATGGGAAGGTGATAGCATACGCATCTAGACAACTTCGAGACCACGGGAAGAATTATCCAACTCCTGACTTGGAGTTGGCAGCAGTAGTATTTGCTTTGAAGCTATGGAGGCATTACTTATATGGTGACCGAGTGGACATGTACACAGACCATAAAAGTCTGAAGTACATCTTTACTCAGAAGGAACTGAACATGAGACAGAGAAGATGGTTGGAGTTGATCAAGGATTACGACGTGGAGCTTCAGTATCATCCAGACAAGGCTAATGTGGTAGCAGACGCTCTTAGCAGGAGAGGCGGCGCATTTATGTTGACAACCCAGAAGCATATCTTAGAAGACCTTCAGGAGATGGGCATCGAGGTTATACTTCCTAGTGATGTAGGAATTCTGGCAAGTCTACAAGTTCAATCCAACTTGGTAGGCAGGATCAAGGAAGCTTAGGCACATGACCCATGGATTCAAAAGCTTAGGGCAGAATGTGAGTCAGGACTCAGGAAGGAGATGAGAATTTATGAAGATGGTACACTTAGGTTTGGATCACGTCTATATGTACCTAGTGGAGATATCAGACAGGAGGTTATGGCAGAAGCTCACAGTTTTCAGTATTCTATACACCCTGGTGGGACCAAGATGTACCAAGATATCAAGCAGCACTTCTGGTGGAACGGGATAAAGAGGGAGATAGCTAGATTTGTTTCCTGTTGCTTGGTATGTCAGTAAGTGAAGGCAGAACAGCAGAGGCCAGCTGGGTTATTGCAACCGCTTCCTATTCCGGAATGGAAATGGGAATATGTTATAATGGACTTTGGGACCGGTTTACCGAGATTGCCAAGTGGTAAAGATGCTATTTGGGTGATAGTGGACCGACTTACAAAGGTAGCACACTTTCTTCCTTTCAGAGTAGGGCAATCTACAAAAAAGTTGGCAGAATTATATATGCAACAGATAGTCAAGCAGCATGGGGTCCCTGTCAGTATTGTGTCAGACAGAGATATCCATTTTATATCACATTTTTGGAAGAGTCTACATCATAGTCTGGGCACCAAGTTAAGATTTAGTACAGCTTACCATCCCCAGACCGACGGACAATCAGAAAGAACAATTTAGACTTTAGAAGATATGTTGCGCGCTTGCACCCTAGATTTTAAAGGATCTTGGAAGAGCCACCTGCACTTAGTTGAGTTTTCATATAACAACAGTTATCAAGCCAGTATCCAGATGGCACCATTTGAAGCACTATATGGTAAGAAGTGTAGGTCGCCACTAGCATGGGATGATATCGGGGAGAGGAAGATGCTAGGCCGAGAAATAATTGTCCAGACCGTTGAAGTGATTAAGGAGATTAGAGAGCGACTTCGAGTTGTGCAGGATCGGCATCGTCATTGGGCGGACCAGCATCGTAGGCCGCTAGAGTTTTCTGTTGGGGACCACATGTTCTTGCGGATCTTACCTACCCGTGGGGTCATTAGATTTGGCGTTCGCGGGTGTAAGCCCCCTGAATTTTAGGGTTTATTTTTATTTTTCTGAATAAATTATTTTCGATAAATATTTTATTATTTAATTGTTTAGATCATTAATGTACCCTTCCGTAACTTTGACTTCTGGAGCGTCAGGGATGCCAATCTCTGTAAACTCTCTTCACGAGTTTTGAAGTAGACGAGATTATCTTCGTTTTGATATATCATGTCCCACTTGAACTCGTTCCCTTGTGCTCTTTTTGTATCGTGCAACTTCGGGTCAACTTAGACCAATTAATCATTGAATAATTATTCCCACTTTTATCTTTGATCATAGTTTGTACGTTACCGTGACTTTTAATTTAGGAGCACCAGACCAGTCGTTTTCTCAGAACTAACTTCTCATAAATGATCTACTCGAGACGCTCTTCACCCATGACCTTCGTGTCCCACTCAGACACTCCATTTTGTGTTTCATTTTCTTCGCACAACTTTCGGTTCAATTTAGGCCAATTTATTATCTACCGTAAAACCTGATTTAATTTCCAATTTAATTTCGGGATCCGACATCGATCCAACCTAGTCGACCTAAAGTATGGACGTGGCCCACATGAAGCCTACTACCCACATGACGCTTGTTTCGTATTTATTGGAGTCCCCGAATATTATTTATTTACCCATGATTATAAATCCCTATTTTTAATTCAATTATTGCACCCGGTTCGATTTTGACCCGACCCGGCTCGACCGAACCCGAACCCAAGCTTCATATTGTTCACTCAGGACTGCATTAATACCCCACATAATTTCTCTATTTTTTTATTTTAAATATCTATTTTTCTCTCTCTACTCTATAAATATCTCATTTAATATCTCTTTTATATATATATATATATATATATATATATATATATATATATATATATATATATATATATATATCTTACTCTCTCTCTCCAAACACACTCACACACCCCCTCACCTCCATCTCACAGCAGGAGCACCCCCTCCCCCAACCGACCTCTCTCTCTCATTCTATAATATCTATCACTCTCTCTCCCTCTTTAAAAATATAACTCCCTCTTTCTATTATTACACACACACACATACAAGTCCCCCCCCTCCTTACAACCACCACCACAACCACTGTCGACCTCCTCCATCCATGGCCGACCACCACCCTGAGCTCCTCCTTTCACTCCATCTTCCTCCTCCCTCTCCTCCTTCTTCCCTCCATCACCACCACCATCATAACACCATCACCACCACCATGCAAACCACCACCACTTCCATAACGCCACCGCCACCACTGCACAGCCGCCCCCGTCATGCCCGATGCTGTACCACCGCCGCCCTGGCTGGCCGCAGCAGCAGCTGCGACAGCTGCAGCAGTCGCAGGCATGCACGCGCGCGCGCAAATGCGTGCTGCCGCATGGCTGCCCGCCACCACGTGGCCGGCCCGCACACTACGAGAACCCCACACCCCCGACGACCTCCGGCGAACTCCCCCGGGCCAGCGCCTCCTTCTCCGATGCGACGCTTGGGCTATTTGTACATTTACGTCGAAATCCCGCCGTGACGCGCGATTTCAACTTCAGAATTCGCGTCTCGGGACAGCGACTTTGTACAGATTTTTTGGTCAATTCAATCATTGGATCGGCGAACTCCTTGCTCCGTCTCAATCTCGGTATATAGCACTTCACTCCCCTCAATTTTCGTCCGTTAATTTCGTCGTTTGATACCTCAAAACTGGCCACCAAGTTGACGTTTTAAATTGAACTATTTTTGGACAGTTTTGTGAAGCCGACTTCGTCAGTTCGTAACTCCGCCGTCGCAGCTTTGGTTGGCACGCTACCAGTTCCTGTGCACAGCTGGTATAACCATCTTCCTGTCTCCTTTAGGTTTCATTTCATTATAAGCACGTTCGGTTGGTCGAATTTGACGCCAAAGTTGGTCGTCCAAATTCTTTAATTTGCACTTGTTAAGTTCTATTTTTGAACCCGGGACTCCGGATTCAATTTTTGACATTACCAGTAGACTTGTGGCGTCGTTCTGGCACATTTTCATATAAAATTTGCTTGATTTGGAGAACGTGGGCCCTGGCACGTATTTCGTTGCAAAGCGGATCACTTTTCGAGTCAACGGGTCACTTTGAGATCGGCTCATCGGAATCCAATTCCGGATATACCGTTGAGTTCGTATCGTCATTCTGGTCTCGTTGACATATAATTTGTTGAGTTTTGAAGACATTTGCTCCGGCACATATTTTGGTGCAAACCGGATACCAAGTGTCCGTGTCAACGTATCATTTTGAGATCAGCACGTCGGAATCCTATTTCGGACATACAGTTGGGTTCATATCATCATTCTGGATTTGTGGACATATAATTTGCTAGGTTTTGTAGACTTCTATCCCAACATGTTTTTCGGTGCAAAGTGTGTCCAACGGCGGATATCATTTTGACCCAAAATTACCGTTTTGCCCCTGTGTCCAAATTGGACTTATGGGTAGGCTATCATAGCTAATTTGACCGTTCTGGACACGTTAGTGATATTTATTTTATCATCCGACAACATCTGTAGATTTTGTTTATGTATTATCCTTAATTTATAATTAATTATTTTTCCAGAAATTGTTACTTTCTGTTTTTAGATTTTTATATATATTTTAGTTTCTGTAAAAATTTGGGAAAAATTGTATTTTAAAACTATGTTAATTTAGCTAATTTATTATAATTTTCTAGCATTTATTAAGTGCTTTTGGTATTTTATAAAAATAGGAAAACATAACTCATTTTCAGTATATTTATGTTTGCTAATTTTTAATAAATATTTATGAGGGTTTATAAATTCCAGAAAAATTAGTATAAATTTCTATAATTAACAAGGATCATTTTGGTACTTTATTTTATGTAAAATTGAGCTTTTTGTCTATCTCAAAAATTGTTGGAACTCAGTGTACAGTTTGATTTAATTATTGAGTAGTTACGACTTTCAATATTTTGTGTTGTTTTGAGTTATAGACGTATTGGACATTACCCCGCACTAGTGTAAGACTCTAAAAAATTAGTTTGGGTATAGTGGTACTCCATATTAGACTTTTATGCTAGATCCCCACTTGGCTAGTATCCAGTTAGGAGTCGTGTCACACCACTAGTGTAATATTGAACATAGCTTAGAACTGAGTTGTATATCATTATTGACAGGACACCGGACATCTATATCTTCATACTAGTATTCTTGTTTTGCTCGAGGCAAGTACATCTACAAACTCATTTACTGTCTTTTAATGCTAGAACATGTATTAACCCTGTTAAAATACTGATCCTTGAGGTAGCAAGTTAAATCTTCACATGTTGTATTACTTTTAGTACCTGCCATGCTTAGGACAGTTCTTATATCTTCATACGCTTCGTACTGGTTCACAGTACATGTTTTACTATACTTTATACTGCTCTGAGTATTCACATGTTTTATACTGCTCCCAGTACCTGCCATGCTTATACTGCTCCCAGTATCTCTCACATGCTTTATATCGTTCTCGTATCTCCCACATGTTTTTACTGTTCTCGTATCTCTCACTTGTTTAAATAACAGGTTAAGGGAAAACTGTTAGTAGTGTATGTGAACATGACCCCCTTCTCCGTATGTACTTACCGTGCTCGGTGCCATTCTATATGTGACCTTGCCGTATGTTCTGATCCCGCGTTTGTGTATGGATATACACCGATGCCGTTCGTGCACGTATGTGCAAGCCAGAAAACTTGATATGTACCACTGTACATCCTATTCACCTATTGACCGATTCACGTACATACTACAGTTTTAAACTTTTAAACTATATGTTGTCATTTCTAAAAAGAACCAATTAAACCATGATATGCTATGTTCCTTATATTACCATGATACTGTGATCCCAGTTGTACCATGAGGCCATGTTTTTCAGTATTTCCTGTTTTATAGACTTATCACACCATGTTTTTTATTGTACATCTCTTTCATTATATATTTAGTACTTTAGTTGTAGAGGTTGTACTTGCTTCCGTCCTGACAGGATAACATTGTAGGTATACTTTTCGAGAAGGAAATGCTATGTGTTACATATTATGGCACTGATATTGAGGACCTGGCCTTAGCTCCAGAAGAGGCCCCAGCGGGGAACCTTGCTTAGATATCTTTCTTGTGTTTTGAGACTTAGACTTTGGTCTGTACTTATATTTGGATACTGGACTTTGTCTCCAGTTAGATACTTGAAAGTGTATTATTAAGTCTGTACTTGTTTACTTTCGCTTATAGATGCTGTGTTGTAATGAACCTTTAAATATGATTTTAGAACTGTTAGCAGCTTAGATCCTTTATTGTCTATTCTTAGAACAGCTTACTACGTTTTAACCAAGCGTAGGCTGGACATGGCTCGGCCCGGCCCAACAATTTGGGTAACGGGTCGTGACATATTTTTTGGTGACCCATGCAGGTCCAGACTTAAGTTGTTTGGTTACGTTATTGTACCAAGCATGCCTGCAATTAGGATCTAGGACAACTTGTTAACACTAGGGATAAATATTTAGAACACCTAGAGGATTTCTAGGATTGTAACATAGGAAAACTCATCATAGCATAGGACCGTTAACTGTATTTAGTCTATTGTTTGAAATTCTGTGGGTTATAATTTTTACCATGATAGTACCCTTGGGATGAACCCTGAGGATCTCACTCTAATCTTACCTAGAAATCTGTTTCACTTATTTTCATTTGCTCTTCCTTAAATTCGTTGTCGAATTTAATTTCTAAATTTTGTTGTTGACTTTGATCTTGCATCGTGATAAATTTTGTAGATTGAATTATGATATATCCTGATAAGGTAAATGTCTGCTTTAATTATGAAGTTTAGAATTTATCGCAGCCACATTAGCTAGTATGACAAAAACATAGAGCCTGATTTTGGATATACTATCCTATTCATAGAATTTAGATTTTCTTGCAGCCATACCGGTTGGCGTGGTAAGGAATCTAGATGATATGACTATAGGGTGTATACCTTAGTTATGGACTCCCTTGTATACCTTAGTTATGGACTCCCTTGTTTATTGCATCTAAGCTTACTGGTGTGGCGAAAATTCTGGCAACATGATTTCAGGAAGACGTGTATGGTTATCAGATCATATCTCGACTTGGTTCACTTTGTTATGACCGAATGAGCAAGAACAAATTCTTATCATCATTCTTTCCCGTCTTGATTAACTTTGTCCTATCTACATCTACAACTAGGATTACAGGTTCTCTAGGACTTTCCAATAGGATTGCTTTCGCGTTATCTTTTGGACATAATTATTTTTGTGTTCCATCTTTTCTATGACTTGACTAAACTCTTTTTCGTTAACCTCTCGGATAATTCTTCTCGTTGTCTTTGTACCATTCTTGGAGATTTTCTGATAAACTTTTCTGTCTTGCTTGACCCTTAAACTTGTTTGGACACTGTTATGGATTGCTTGACCCAGTCTTAGGCCTTGTTACCTTCTATTTGATAGACGACCGAAATAGGCAAACCTTGTTGACTGATCCTGTAGTATAACTATAAATGTATTGTATGGTTGTGATAAGTACTTTTCCTAGGGATTGGTTAGATTAAGTTTATAGGACGAGTATGGGTGACTGACTATAGTAGACTTGAAAACCATTAAGAACGATTGTATTGATAGTATGACTTGATGATAGGGTATCTAAAATATAGAAATGAGATAGTATATTATTGTGACTATGGATTGAGGATTAGAATCTTGTGCTTAGCAGTTTGAGGATTTAGCATTTGTAGAATTTTGGTTGGTTACCTCTAGCTAATTGCATGTGATTAGAGGGTAGATCGATATGTGGATTGATATAGAATACGTTAGAATGAGTTATCGTATTGCGTACGAGATCGGGAAAATATCAGTTAAAAAGACAAGGAACAAGACAAAGACATATGTACATTGGTAATTAATAAATCGGGAGTTTTGAAATCGAGGATTTATATTCGGAGGACTTGTTGAGTAAAATGAAGAAGGCTCTACGCCAAGGATAGAAATTGAACATATGATTTCAAGGAGAAACTGTAGGAAAGGATTGACGACAAATGATGCCAAGGAACCGTAGATTGATAAAATAAGGATATTTAGGATATGATAAGGAAATCCAGTATTTACAATTGAGGTTGAAAATATGGTTGATGATTAAGCATTTTAGGCTTATAGACATGTCCAGAGAATGACCTATATTTTAGGGTATACGTTAAGGTTTCATGTTAGTATGAAAGATTCTAAAGGATATATGACGTAGTTTATGATAGAAGGACTTTGTTGAGCCTGAACAAAAAAGATTGTAAAGAAAAACAGAAGAGAGGATTACAAGGGTAACAGATTGAGTATTGTAGCCAGAGCAGCTACATGTTATAGTTTGACCTATTGGATGATTTTTAATTTCGAGGACGAAATTCTTGTAAGGTGGGTAGGATGTAAGCCCCCTGAATTTTAGGGTTTATTTTTATTTTTCTGAATAAATTATTTTCGATAAATGTTTTATTATTTAATTGTTTAGATCATTAATGTACCCTTCCGTAACTTTGACTTCTGGAGCGTCAGGGATGCCAATCTCTGTAAACTCTCTTTACGAGTTTCGAAGTAGACGAGATTATCTTCGTTTTGATATATCATGTCCCACTTGAACTCGTTCCCTTGTGCTCTTTTTGTATCGCGCAACTTCGGGTCAACTTAGACCAATTAATCATTGAATAATTATTTCCACATTTATCTTTGATCATAGTTTGCACGTTATCGTGACTTTTAATTTCGGAGCACCAGACCAGTCGTTTTCTCAGAACTAACTTCTCATAAATAATCTACTCGAGACGCTCTTCACCCATGACCTTCGTGTCCCACTCAGACAATCTATTTTGTGCTTTATTTTCTTCGCACAACTTTCGGTTCAATTTAGGTCAATTTATTATCTACCGTAAAACCTGATTTAATTTCCAATTTAATTTCGGGACCCGACATCGATCCAACCTAGTCGACCCAAAGTATGGACGTGGCCCACATGAAGCCTACTACCCACATGACGCTTGTGTCCCATTTATTGGAGTCCCCGTATATTATTTATTTACCCATGATTATAAATCCCTATTTTTAATTCAATTATTGCACCCGGTTCGATTTTGACCCGACCCGGCTCGACCGAACCCGAACCCAAGCTCCATATTGTTCACTCAGGACTGCATTAATACCCCACATAATTTCCCTATTTTTTTTATTTTAAATATCTATTTTTCTCTCTCTACTCTACAAATATCTCATTTAATATCTCTTTTATATATATATATATATATATATATATATATATATATATATATATATATATATATATATATATATATATATATCTTACTCTCTCTCTCCAAACACACTCACACATCCCCTCACCTCCACCTCACAGCAGGAGCACCCCCCCAACCGACCTCTCTCTCTCATTCTATAATATCTATCACTCTCTCTCCCTCTTTAAAAATATAACTCCCTCTTTCTTTTATTACACACACACACACACATGCAAGTCTCCCCCCCTTACAACCACCACCACAACCACTGTCGACCTCCTCCATCCACGGCCGACCACCACCCTGAGCTCCTCCTTTCACTCCTTCTTCCTCCTCCCTCTCCTCCTTCTTCCCTCCATCACCACCACCATCATAACACCATTACCACCACCATCACCACCATGCAAACCACCACCACTTCCACAAAGCCACCGCCACCACCGCACAGCCGCCCCCGTCGTGCCCGGCGCTGTGCCGCCGCCGCCCTGGCCGGCCGGCCGCAGCAGCAGCTGCGCCAGCGGCAGCAGCCACAGGCATGCACGCGCGCGCTCAAACTCGCGCTGCCGCGTGGCCGTACGCCACCACGTGGCCGGCCCGTACCACCACGAGAACCCCACACCCCCGGCGACCTCCGACGAACTCCTTCGGGACAGCGCCTCCTTCTCCGACGCGACGTATGGGCTATTTGTGCATTTACGTCGAAATCCCGCCGTGACGGTGATTTCAACTTCAGAATTCGCGTCTCGGGACAGCGACTTTGCGCAGATTTTTTGGTCAATCTGACCGTTGGATCGGCGAACTCCTTACTCCATCTCATTCTCGGTATATAGCACTTCACTCTCCTCAATTTTCGTCCGTTAATTTCGTCGTTTGATACCTCAAAACTGGCCACCAAGTTAACGTTTTAAATTGAACTGTTTTTGGACAGTTTCGTGGAGCCGACTTCGTCAGCTCGTAACTCCATCGTCGCAGCTCCGGTTGGCGTGCTACCAGTTCCTGTGCGCAGCGGGTATAACCATCTTCCTGTCTCCTTTAGGTTTTGTTTCATTATAAGCACGTTCGGTTGGTCGAATTCGACGCCAAAGTTGTAGCTCTCCTTTTCGAAATTTTTAAATATTTTATTATTATTATTGTTATTATTATTATCAATGTTATTGTGGTTACTATTATATAATATTATTTCATTTATTTTGGTTAAATTATCTTCGTCAAAAAAAATGTTATTAATATATATATTTATAAAATAAGCCCTAATCTAGGAATAGATAATACGGATATTTTAATTAGATTTTATGGATATTATTATAGTGTTCATATGAATATGAATATGAATATATATATATATATATATATATATATATATATATATATATATATATATATATATATATATTGATATGTATATATACAGGAAAATATATATGGTCATATACATTTTTGTGTACATATATATATATATATGTGTATAATATGATGACGTTATAATATTTCCTTTATGGATATGCGTATATAGGAAAGTATATAGAGACTTTCTTTTGTGTAAGTATTTATGTGGGTATATATATGTATAGAAATATATGTTGATATGTTATATATATTTTAATATTGATATATTGTTATAGGTAATTGTGTGCATGTGTATATATATAAATATATATATATATATATATGAATATGTGCGTATTTATATATAAACGTATATAGAAAGATGTGTGTGCTTATGGCATGAATATATAAAACTCCCTAAATTTATACTGAGAGTATATATATAAATCATTATATATATGTACATAGTTATTAATAATGGAAAAGGAAATAGAAAAGGAAAAAGAAAAAAAGAAAAAGAAAAAGAAAAAAAAAGAAAATTAGCAACTGAGGGAGGGCAGCCCAGCCCGAGCACCCCACCAGATCCGAGCCCCCCCTCTGTTACATATAAATAGTTCGAGAATTCACGTTTATATATAGGGAGCGAACCGCAGAGTTTCTCATCGAAACCCTAAGGGAACCCACGCCGCGCCTCCCCAGCACCCCCACGTGCGCGCGCGCCGATCCGGACCACCGCGCGCGGCCGGGGAGCACCGGAATCGGCCAAGGAACCCTCTCGCACGCGTGCGAGAACAGGGCGACAGCAACAGCCATGCGCCTAACTTCGCGAAATGTTTTTCGTCAAACTGAGCGTTCGTTTCACGAACGGGTTTCGTAGGTATGAAGCCAATCTAACCAAGTTTATACCCCAGTAGATAGACTTTGCCGTAAATGAACCTGTTGCCCGAAAATTCGATGGAAAATTCATCAAAAACCTGTTCAAAAAACAGGACACGAAACAGTCCAAGCGCCCATGTTCGGAGATCGATTCTGATCAATCCAGCGACCATTTTGGTAAACCCTCTGAACAGTGTTGAAGACAACATGTAGGGCTTTCTAACCTATTTTTTAGATTTAATTTTCATGTAGTATACGCAGAGAAAACATATTTCAAAATCAAGAATTTATCATTAAAAACTGTTTCTCAAAATCATAAAATCCTTCCACACGACGTGCGTCCCGCCATTCTGGGCGACGTGGTCGCGAACCGAAAGCATCGAAAGCTGCGTAACGGCTTCGTGGTCGTATGGGCTTTGACGGAATTCAAATTGGTCGCGTGTGCGCGACGAATTTGATGCGTATCCGTCGAAATTCACCGTATCGTGCACTTTGTAAATTTCTCAATTACTTTGTGCACGCTCATCAGATCGAGACGAAACATGCGCCAGCAGGACCGTATCATTTTTCTGGTCCTGTATGCCAAGTTTGGTCCAATTCTGAGACAGTTGAATCGTACGTCGTTTTGCGGACCCCACGGTCCCACTCAACGGGCGATTTTGTGCACGGCCCGCCGAAATCCAACTTTGGACATACGGTTGGGTTCATATCGGAAAAATGGATCTGTAGACATGTAGTTTGACGACTTTAGAGACCGTTGACTCTGGCACTCTTTTCGGTATAAAGCCGGTCCAACGGCGGACACCGTTTTGATCCGAAATTACCGTTTTGTCCCTATGTCCGGAATTGGACTTAAGGACAGGCAATCCTAGCTATTTTGACTATTCTAAGAATATTGGTAATGTTTATTTCAGCTTTCGGGGACTGTTGTATGGGTTTTGACTATTGTAGCATACTGAGTGGCTCAAATTATCGGTTTCACCAGCACAGGACCACAGGCGAGTACAGTTTGTTGTCTGCATTTCGATATTGATCTTTACTATATTTCATTGATTAGTCATTGGTTATGTAATTTTTATACTCTATTATAAATTGTTGAGTCAGGAATGAGAAGTACCAAGGATGTGTGATCCGACCGTAGACCGTGTTTATTTTCTGCAAGTAGACCTCGTAGACATTGCTTATTTTCTTGTAAGTAGACCTCGTAGACCGTGCGGTGTAGTGCCCTAAACCGATCACATATCAAAGGTACTTCTAACAGTTGGGAAAAGTATTTTGTGTCTATTTATTGCTATTGGTTTTTCGTATTTACTGTTTATTTTCAAAACTCATGATTAATGTCTAACCTTTGTTTTATAGTCATTTTCTTTATTTGAAATTGTATTCAGTGAATTGTGCTCGTTCCATTCCTGACTGGAAACCAACAATTTTCAGGTTAGCCGTGGATTCACTTAGCATGGGAGATATGGGAATACTTGCCGACGAAAGCCTAGAGACTAGCTAGATAGTTGAGTTGTAGTCATTTATTTATTTGTACAAGTTTATATTTTTATACAAATGTAAAACTTGTGTTCATTATAAGTTAAATTAATTATGTGAATGAGCATTATTTGTGATTTGATCTTCATGGCCGTGACAGCGTTCTACCATTGACACTGCGGCGTAGGCTGGCTTGGACACGTCTTGTATCCGTTTTAAAAAAGCGGGTGCGGGTCATGACAAGTTTTTGTGGTGGCCCATGTAGGTCCGTTTTAGCAAATCATGCGAACTCGTAATGGTACTTAAGTTAGTTGTACTATTGCGAGCCTGCAACAAGGAAATGCTCATTCACGAATTATGATTAATTTAATTTAAGTGAATGACTAGGGCTAGGAGTCCCCTATACAAATTTACCGATGGATAGTCTAGGCCATAGAATTTAGATAAGGCTTTATTAATTTTGATAGTTTGTTAGATCCCCATAGGTACACTATTACCTCTTGATATGACGACACGATCCAATGTGGATAGATTATTCACTTGGTGGGACAGGGCTTCATAGAAATAATGACCTAACATTGATAAATCGTAAAATTCCTCACCCTTGTCTGCTAGACATCATCCTCATGTCTTAGCCCCAAATTACCTATTTAGTTCCTATTTTGCCAAGAATTATTATTTTATATACTTTCTGATTATGTTAGCCATATACGGACCTTGAGTTAGTTTCGATTCAAAGTTTTCCCCAGTGGTTTGAATACATATGAAATAGATACTAGGATGGTTGTATTTCTTTGTCTTCAGTTATTTCCCTCCATGTTCACCCTTTTTTTAAGGGTTGTGACTGATAATACTTACGCTTTATTTCATAGTCAACCTGTTTGAATCTCTAGAAACCCATGATTTTTACAGATATAGTTAAAGGAATGATGGTTGACCCATAATGGCAGGACAGCAGCGCACCGTCACCATTTAATTGAATTATGGAGACTCTGGATTCACTGCAGCCAGCAGCGCACTGGCAAATCACGACCCCTAGAGTTGAAGTTAGTTTAAGAAAATATAGGTTATAGAATATTCCTGAAACTATGGCTAGTGGTCCACTCCTGATCGTAGTTACCCTTGAGCCAGTATTGGATAGAGTTAAGAAATGTTCGATTTGTGTCATATTTGAGTTACGAAACCAAGGGTTTACCACAGCCCGAGTATACGGACGAGGCGTAACTCTCGGTGAAATGGCTTCAAACGTGATTACAGGTTTAGGATACTATGGAGGATAGGACAATACCAGTATGTCCTAGGAGATCGAAGCCAATATTGGTGGAAGTTTTGTAAGTTGGATAGCACGTCTCCCGATCTAGCATTCCGTGGTCCTTGTGATCTATTGACGAGGATATCGACTGACACTAATAGGTTTACCTAGAATATGGAATTTAGAATGTCCATAACCCATTAGTCGACAAAGTCCTTGTGGATCAGAAGATAGTAGGAAGACTGTATAAGCAAGAACACCGGGTAAGGTTTGATTTTCACAAAACTCGAACTACTTGTGCCTTCTTTCAAAAATCTCGCATAATTATATTCGACTATCTTAACAAACGCTGCTGTTACAGCTTAATTTTGCAAGCTCACTCTGTTCTCGAGCTTGATTCGAGGCATATGTTTAGTGGGGATGCCTGCTAACATATTGTCTAATCAGAATCGATGTATTACGGTCTGATCAACCGTAGTGCACCTGGTTCGCTCTCTCCTTGATTTACCTACGTGGATTGAGATGTAGATGTCTCTAGATCTCATCCGCGACTGCTTTGACAATTCCTCTTGAATTATATATTCGCCTTTGAATCACGTAATTGTATTTAGTGATATCTTCCTTGAACTTTATTGTTTTTGTCTTTCACTGATTTGGAAAGACGGAAGCTCATAATTGGTAGAGAGATACAGAGTATCCCCATGGCTATGATAGTTGTATACGTAAGTGTAGCTACCATCGGCCAGCCATGTGACTAGAACCTTGCCTTGAGTTACTCATTCTCCTCCCGACCCTCAAACTACTATTGGAACCCCTAGCCATCTAAATTTAAGAATGATTAGGGTTTACCATTGGTCAAAACGCCAACCTAGGAGACTATCTATTCTCAAGAAACCAAATGTCGTGAGTCTCTAATTATTTGTTGGAAGCTTGCCTTAACTAGCAGCCCTTAAGCCTTGAACCAACCCTTCCTCGACCGAAGCCCACAGTTAGACATGAGATGAGTGGACAATAGGGTAATCATTTACCGTGATACTCATCCCGAGATTGGTTTCCAACAAATATTACTCTAGTTATGTAAACTTTATTATTAAGACCTAACTAGTGTTGGAACACCACAGTCACTAGCTTAGCCAATACCATAGCTTAAATACCCTGTCATATTATGATCTACCAGTTGTCAACAGCAATACACGATCACTACAACTCTAGTGATGATAGTCTGGCAGGTTGACACAAGTAGAAATTCTCGACTCAGTTGTTAGAATTCTTTTCATATGATATGCCTTAGAGTTGGTTACCCCGTCGACAACTCTTGTATACTGTGGACAAGCATGTCATTCTATTTTCTCGACCATGTGTCATTGTACACACTCATTTTCCAATTATTGAGGAACGATCTTTGACTTGACTTATATCTACCATATTCCGTTACGTCGTACCTTATTCTTTATTACCGAGAATCGAAGTGCGATATCCTGACATTAAAATCCTTCTAACCTCATTATTCCTAAGACCACGCCCTAACTTCTAAGGTGGGTAGACTGTAAGCCTTCCAAAATTTTGGGATATACAAGGATTACCGATTGATTTGAATAATTTCTATTAGGATGATAATTGGTGCCTCTTGGACTCCTACTTTCCATTTAGATCATTTTGTGTTCCCGGCCGTGTCACTAACAATCGGAGCACGAGACCAGTTGTTACCGTCCAGCAAATTTTATATGCAAGATCTAGACGAGTCCACCTTCATCTAGGTATATCATGTCCCACTCAAACCCGTCCCCTTGTACTCTATTTTTATGGTACGACTTTCAGGTAAAAAGGACTAGCTATAATCCTTACCATAATCCTCGTATATTTCCCGGCTACATTTAGAGACTCAACATCGACTCATACCTTTCAACCCAATATATGGTTGTGATTTACTCGAAGCCCACTACGCACATGCCACTAGTGTGACTCCCAACTGAGGCCTTATGTTCCACTTAAACACAAAAGTCACGAAAGATGCATTTTTGGGCTTTATGAACCTAGCTAACCAACCTGACGGACAACTAGCTCAATCCTTGGATAGAAACCTATTCTAGGATACCCTAATCTAGTAGAAATAGTTCATCATTGAGATCTTGTTCAGTCAATATAGATTGAAATCCAAGGTTCATCCAACCAACGGGTGATGTCCGAATAGAGAACCAATAAGGCCCGGTAAAAAAACCCATCCGGACATACCACAATATTTGGACTATAAAACCGAACCAATTGAAATAGGTCCCTATACCTACTATGAAGTCACCATATCTTAGAATGCAATGTCATTCGTAACCCTTATTCCATATACCTAAGAGTCGCAATACGATCTTGTATTGCATTAATACCCCTTGCTTGTGTGTTTAAATAACCACAGAATAGATCACAACCTTGATTTCTCAAATTCCGTTCTATTGTGAAACCTTGTTTAGAATTTCGGGAGCAAAATTTTTGTATTGCATGGATTGCAAGCCTCTAAGAGCGAAGGATTCTTCGATATAGCAAGTGACTGGACTAGAGTAGCCCAATCTAGCAAATAATTCAATGGTTTGTAAACTTTCTTTCTACCTGAGTCATTAGAAACTCTCTACCGCTCTTGAGACTTCATATTTCACTCTTGATTATTTTTCCTTATCTTCATGACCCTCCTATTTCAGAGCGACGAATGGTCATATTTCCTTAGCTATTTGTGTAAATTGTTGCTTGTTAAATTTTGGATTGCTTGATAGATACGAGAGGATTATAGAGGCCAAAAGCAATAGAGATCCATTTTAGCAAGTAGCTGGTAGATTATAAAGTTTTAGGGACATACCATTAAGGGAGTAGTGTGACCAAAGGTGGGTAGAAGTCCTCGGAGTTTCGTAGTTACAAAATGGCTAGAAGGAGGATAAAACTATTTTTGGGGATTTAAAATTTAAGGAGATTAAGGCTCAGGTAGAATTCTTATTGAATTTTTAAGGAATAGTTATGGATTAGAATTTCGAGGACGAAATTATTTTTAAGATAGGTAGATTTGTAGCTCCCCTTTCCGAAATTTTTAAATATTTTATTATTATTATTGTTATTATTATTATCAATGTTATTGTGGTTACTATTATATAATATTATTTAATTTATTTTGGTTAAATTATCTTCGTCAAAAAAAAATGTTATTAATATATATAATTATAAAATAAGCCCTAATCTAGGAATAGATAATACGGATATTTTAATTAGATTTTATGGATATTATTATAGTGTTCATATGAATATATATATATATATATATATATATATATATATATATATATATATATATATATATATATATATATATATATATATATTGATATGTATATGTACAGGAAAATATATAGGGTCATATACATTTTTGTGTACATATATATATATATATGTGTATAATATGATGAGGTTATAATATTTCCTTTATGGATATGCGTATATAGGAAAATATATAGAGACTTTCTTTTGTGTAAGTAATTATGTGGGTATATATATGTATAGAAATATATATTGATATGTTATATATATTAATATTGATATATTAATATAGGTAATTGTGTGCATGTGTATATATATAAATATATATATGAATATGTGCGTATTTATATATAAACGTATATAGAAAGATGTGTGTGCTTATGGCATGAATATATAAAACTCCCTAAATTTATACTGAGAGTATATATATATATATATATATATATATATATATATATATATATATATATATATATATATATATATATATAAATCATTATATATATGTACATAGTTATTAATAATGGAAAAGGAAATAGAAAAGAAAATAGAAAAAAAGAAAAAGAAAAAGAAAAAGAAAAAAAAGGAAATTAGCAACAGAGGGGGGGGGGAGCAGCCCAGCCCGAGCACCCCACCAAACCCGAGCCCCCCTCTGTTACATATAAATAGTTCGAGAATTCACGTTTATATATAGGGAGAGAACCGCAGAGTTTCTCATCGAAACCCTAAGGGAACCCACGTCGCGCCTCCCCAGCACCCCTATGCGCGTGCGCCGATCCGGACCACCGCACGCGGCCGGGGACCGCCGGAATCGGCCAAGGAACCCTCTCGCATGCGTGCGAGAACAGGGCGACAGCAGCAGCCATGCGCCTAACTTCGCGAAATGTTTTCCGTCAAACCGAGCATTCGTTTCACGAATGGGTTTCGCAGGTATGAAGCCAATCTAACCGAGTTTATATCCCAGTAGATAGACTTTGCCGTAAACAAGCCTGTTGCCTGAAAATTTGATGGAAACTTCATCGAAAACCTGTTCAAAAAATAGGACACGAAACAGTCCAAGAGCCCATGTTTGGAGATCGATTCTGATCAATCCAGCGACCATTTTGGTAAACCCTCTGAACAGTTTTGAAGACAACATGTAGGGCTTCCTAACCTATTTTGTAGATTTAATTTTCATGTAATATACGCAGAGAAAACAGATTTCAAAATCAAGAATTTATCATTAAAAACTGTTTTTCAAAAATCATAAAATCCTTCCACACGACGTGCGTCCCACCATTCCGGGCGACGTGGTCGCAAACCGAAAGCATCAAAAGCTGCATAACGGCTTCGTGGTCGTGTGGGCTTTGACAGAATTCAAATTGGTCGCGTGTGCGCGACGAATTTGATGCGTATCCGTCAAAATTCACAGTATCGTGCACTTTGTAAATTTCTCAATTACTTTGTACACGCTCGTCAGATCGAGACGAAACTTGCGCCAGCAGGAATGTGTCATTTTTCTGGTCCTGTATGCCAAGTTTGGTCTAATTCTGAGACAGTTGAATCGTACGTCGTTTTGCGGACCCCACGGTCCCACTCAATGGGCGATTTTGTGCATGGTCCGCCGAAATCCAACTTTGGACATACGGTTGGGTTCGTATCAGAAAAATGGATTCGTAGACATGTAGTTTGACGACTTTAGAGACCGTTGACTCTGGCACGCTTTTCGGTGCAAAGCGGGTCCAACGGCGGACACCGTTTTGACCCAAAATTACTGTTTTGCCCCTGTGTCCGAAATTGGACTTAAGGACAGGCAATCCTAGCTATTTTGACTATTCTAAGAATATTGGTAATGTTTATTTCAACTTTCGGGGACTGTTGTATGGGTTTTGACTATTGTAGCATACTGAGTGGCTCAAATTATCGGTTTCACCAGCACAGGACCACAGGCGAGTACAGTTTGTTGTCTGCATTTCGATATTGATCTTTACTATATTTCATTGATTAGTCATTGGTTATGTGATTTTTATACTCTATTATAAATTGTTGAGTCGGAAATGAGAAGTACCAAGGATGTGTGATCCGACCGTAGACCGTGTTTATTTTCTGCAAGTAGACCTCGTAGACATTGCTTATTTTCTTGCAAGTAGACCTCGTAGACCGTGCGGTGTAGTGCCCCAGACCGATCACATATCAAAGGTACTTCTAACAGTTGGGAAAAGTATTTTATGTCTATTTATTGCTATTGGTTTTTCGTATTTACTGTTTATTTTCAAAACTCATGATTAATGTCTGCCCTTTATTTTATAGTCATTTTCTTTATTTGAAATTGTATTCAGTGAATTGTGCTCGTTCCATTCCTGACTGGAAACCAACATTTTTCAGGTTAGCCGTGGATTCACTTAGCATGGGAGATACGAGAATACTTGCCGACGAAAGCCTAGAGACTAGCTAGATAGTTGAGTTGTAGTCATTCATTTATTTGTACAAGTTTATATTTTTCTACAAATATAAAACTTGTGATCATTGTAAGTTAAATTAATTATGTGAATGAGCATTATTTGTGATTTGATCTTCATGGCCGTGACAGCGTTCTATCGCCGACACTGCGGCGTAGGCTGGCTTGGACACGTCTCGTATCCGTTTAAAAAAAAACGGGTGCGGGTCGTGACAAAAGTTGGCCGTCCAAATTCTTTAATTTATACTTGTTAAATTCCATTTTTGAACCCGGGACTCCGGATTCAATTTCTGACATCACCAGTAGACTCGTGGCATCGTTCTGGCATGTTTTCATATAAAATTTACTTGATTTGGAGAACGTGGGCCCTGGCACACATTTCGGTGCAAAGCGGGTCCCACTTTTCGAGTCAACGGATCACTTTGAGATCGGCTCATCGGAATCCAATTTCGGATATACCGTTGAGTTCGTATTGTCATTCTGGTCTCGTTGACATATAATTTACTCAGTTTTGAAAACATTTGCTCTGGCACGCATTTCGGTGCAAACCGGATACCAAGTGTCCGCGTCAACGTATTATTTTGAGATCGGCACATCGGAATCCTATTTCGGACATACCGTTGGGTTCGTATCATTATTATGGATTCGTGGAAATATAATTTGCTAGGTTTTGTAGACTTCTATCCCGACACATTTTTTGGTGCAAAGTGTGTCCAACGGCGGACATCATTTTGACCCAAAATTACCGTTTTGCTCCTGTGTCCAAAGTGGACATGTGGATAGGCTATCATAGCTAATTTGACCGTTCTGGACACGTTGGTGATATTTATTTTATCATCCGACAACATCTGTAGATTTTGTTTATGTATTATCCTTAATTTATAATTAATTATTTTTCCAGAAATTGTTACTTTCTGTTTTTAGATTTTTATATATATTTTAATTTCTGTAAAATTTGGAAAAAATTGTATTTAAACACTATGTTAATTTAGCTAATTTATTATAATTTTTACAGCATTTATTAAGTGCTTTTGGTATTTTATAAAAATAGGAAAACAGAACTCATTTTCAGTATATTTATGTTTGCTGGTTTTTAATAAATATTTATGAGGGTTTATAAATTCCAAAACAATTAGTATAAATTTCTATAATTAACAAAGATCATTTTGGTCCTTTATATATAAAATTGAGCTTTTTGTCTATCTCAAAAATTGTTGGAACTCAGTGTACAGTCTGATTTAATTATTGAGTAGTTACGACTTTCAATATTTTGTGTTGTTTTGAGTTATAGACGTATTGGACATTACCCCGCACTAGTGTAAGACTCTAGAAAATTAGTTTGGGTATAGTGGCACTCTACATTAGACTTTATGCTAGATCTCCACTTGGCTAGTATCCAGTTAGGAGTCGTGTCACACCACTAGTGTAATATTGAACATAGCTTAGAACTGAGTTGTATATCATTATTGACAGGATACCGGACATCTATATCTTTGTACTAGTATTCTTGCTTTGCTCGAGACAAGTACATCTACAAACTCATTTACTGTCTTTTAATGCTAGAACATGTATTAATCCTGTTAAAATACTGATCCTTGAGGTAGCAAGTTAAATCTTCACATGTTGTATTACTTTTAGTACCTGCCATGCTTAGGACAGTTCTTATATCTTCACATGCTTCGTACTGGTTCTCAGTACATGTTTCACTATACTTTATACTGCTCTGAGTATTCACATGTTTTATACTGCTCCCAGTACCTGCCATGCTTATACTGCTCCCAATATCTCTCACATGCTTTATATCGTTCTCGTATCTCCCACATGTTTTTAGTGTTCTCGTAACTCTCACTTGTTTAAATAACGGGTTAAGAGGAAACTGTTAGTAGTGTACGTGAACATGACCCCCTTCTCCGTATGTACTTACCGCGCTTGGTACCATTCTATATGTGACCTTGCCGTATGTTCTGATCCCACGTTTGTTTATGGATATACACCGATGCCGTTCGTGCATGTATGTGCATGCCAGAAAACTTGATATGTACTGCTGTACATCCTATTCACCTATTGACCGATTCACGTACATACTACAGTTTTAAACTTTTAAACTATATGTTGTCATTTCTAAAAAAAACCAATTAAACCATGATATGCCATGTTCCATATGTTACCATGATACTGTGATCCCAGTTGTACCATGAGGCCAGGTTTTCCAGTATTTCCTGTTTTATAGACTTATCACACCATGTTTCTTATTGTACATCTCTTTCATTATAAATTCAGTACTTTAGTTGTAGAGGTTGTACTTGCTCCCGTCCTGACAGGATAACGTTGTAGGTATATTTTTCGAGAAGGAAATGCTATGTGTTACATATTGTGGCACTGATATTGAGGACCTGGCCTTAGCTCCAGAAGAGGCCCCAGCAGGGAACCTTGCTTAGATATCTTTCTTGTGTTTTGAGACTTAGACTTACTTATATTTGGATACTGGACTTTGTCTCCAGTTAGATACTTGGAAGTGTATTATTAAGTCTGTACTTGTATACTTTCGCTTATAGATGCTGTGTTGTGATGAACCTTTAAATATAATTTTAGAACTTTTAGCAGCTTAGATCCTTTATTGTCTATTCTTAGAACAGCTTACTACGCTTTAACCAAGCGTAGGCTGGACATGGCTCGGCCCGGCCCAACAATTTGGGTAACGGGTCGTAACATATTTTTTTGGTGACCCATGCAGGTCCAGACTTAAGTTGTTTGGTTACGTTATTGTACCAAACATGCCTGCATTTAGGATCTAGGACAACTTGTTAACACTAGGGATAAACATTTAGAACACCTAGAGGATTTCTAGGATTGTAACATAGGAAAACTCATCACAGCATAGGGCCGTTAACTGTATTTAGTCTATTGTTTGAAATTATGTGGGTTACAATTTTGACCAGAATAGTACCCTTGGGATGACCCCTAAGGATCTCACTCTAATCTTACATAGAAATCTGTTTTACTTATTTTCATTTGCTCTTCCTTAAATTCGTTGTCGAATTTAATTTCTAAATTTCGTTGTTGACTTTGATCTTGTATCATGATAAATTTTGTAGATCGAATTATGATATATCCTGATAAGGTAAATGTCTGCTTTAATTATAAAGTTTAGAATTTATCGCAGCCACATTAGCTAGTATGACAAAAACATAGAGCCTGATTTTGGATATACTATCCTATTCATAGAATTTAGATTTTCTTACAACCATACCGGTTGGCGTGGTAAGGAATCTAGATGATATGACTATAGGGTGTATACCTTAGTTATGGACTCCCTTGTTTATTGCATCTAAGCTTACTGGTGTGGCGAAAATTCTGGCAACATGATTTCAGGAAGACGTGTATGGTTATCAGATCATATCTCGACTTGGTTCACTTTGTTATGACCGAATGAGCAAGAACAAATTCTTATTATCATTCTTTTCCGTCTTGATTAACTCTGTCCTATCTACATCTACAACTAGGATTACAGGTTCTTTAGGACTTTCCAATAGGATTGCTTTCGCGTTATCTTTTGGACATAATTATTTTTGTGTTCCATCTTTCCTATGACTTGACTAAACTCTTTTTCGTTAACCTCTCGGATAATTCTTCTCGTTGTCTTTGTACCATTCTTGGAGATTTTTCGATAAACTTTTCTGTCTTGCTTGACCCTTAAACTTGTTTGGACACTGTTATGGATTGCTTGACCCAGTCTTAGGCCTTGTTACCTTCTATTTGATAGACGACCGAAATAGCCAAACCTTGTTGGCTGATCCTGTAGTATAACTATAAATGTATTGTATGGTTGTGATAAGTACTTTTCTTAGGGATTGGTTAGATTAAGTTTATAGGACGAGTATGGGTGACTGACTATAGTAGACTTGAAAACCATTAAGAACGATTGTATTGATAGTATGACTTGATGATAGGGTATCTAAAATGGAGAAATGAGATAGTATATTATGTGACTATGGATTGAGGATTAGAATCTTGTGCTTAGCAGTTTGAAGATTTAGCATTTGTAGAATTTTGGTTGGTTACCTCTAGCTAATTGCATGTGATTAGAGAGTAGATCGATATGTGGATTGATATAGAATAAGTTAGAATGAGTTATCGTATTGCGTACGAGATCGGAAAAATATCAGTTAAAAAGACAAGAAACAAGACAAAGACATATGTACATTGGTAATTAATAAATCGGGAGTTTTGAAATCGAAGATTTATATTCGGAGGACTTGTTGAGTAAAATGAAGAAGGCTCTACGCCAAGGATAGAAATTGAACGTATGATTTCAAGGAGAAACTGTAGGAAAGGATTGACGACAAATGATGCCAAGGAACTGTGAATTGATAAAATAAGGATACTTAGGATATGATAAGAAAATCCAGTATTTACAATTGAGGTTGAAAATATGGTTGATGATTAAGCATTTTAGGCTTATAGACATGTCCAGAGAATGACCTATATTTTAGGGTATACGTTAAGTTTTTATGTTAGTATGAAAGATTCTAAAGGATATATGACGTAGTTTATGATAGAAGGACTTTGTTGAGCCTGAACAAAAAAGATTGTAAAGAGAAACAGAAGAGATGATTACAAGGGTAGCAAATTGAGTATTGTAGCCAGAGCAGCTACATGTTATAGTTTGACCTATTGGATGATTTTTAATTTTGAGGACGAAATTCTTGTACGGTGGGTAGGATGTAAGCCCCCTAAATTTCAGGGTTTATTTTTATTTTTCTGAATAAATTATTTTCGATAAATGTTTTATTATTTAATTGTTTAGATCATTAATGTACCCTTCCGTAACTTTGACTTCTGGAGCGTCAGGGATGCCAATCTCTGTCAACTCTCTTCACGAGTTTTGAAGTAGACGAGATTATCTTCGTTTTGATATATCATGTCCCACTTGAACTCGTTCTCTTGTGCTCTTTTTGTATCGCGCAACTTCGGGTCAACTTAGACCAATTAATCATTGAATAATTATTCCCACTTTTATCTTTGATCATAGTTTGTACGTTATCGTGACTTTTAATTTAGGAGCACCAGACCAGTCGTTTTCTCAGAACTAACTTCTCATAAATGATCTACTCGAGACGCTCTTTACCCATGACCTTCGTGTCCCACTCAGACACTCCATTTTGTGCTTCATTTTCTTCGCACAACTTTCGGTTCAATTTAGGCCAATTTATTATCTACCGTAAAACCTGATTTAATTTTTAATTTAATTTCGGGACCCGACATCGATCCAACCTAGTCGACCCAAAGTATAGACGTGGCCCACATAAAGCCTACTACCCACATGACGCTTGTGTCCCATTTATTGGAGTCTCCGTATATTATTTATTTACCCATGATTATAAATCCCTATTTTTAATTCAATTATTGCACCCGGTTCGATTTTGATCCGACCCGGCTCGACCGAACCCGAACCCAATTTCCATATTGTTCACTCAGGACTGCATTAATACCCCACATAATTTCCCTATTTTTCCTATTTTAAATATCTATTTTTCTCTCTCTACTCTACGAATATCTCATTTAATATCTCTTATATATAAATACATATATTATATATATATATATATATATATATATATATATATATATATATATATATATATATATATATATATATATATATATATATATATATCTTACTCTCTCTCTCCAAACACACTCACACACCCCCTCACCTCTACCTCACAGCAGGAGCACCCCCCCAACCGACCTCTCTCTCTCATTCTATAATATCTATCACTCTCTCTCCCTCTTTAAAAAAATAACTCCCTCTTTTCTATTATTACACACACACACACACATGCAAGTCTCCCCCTCCCCTCCTTACAACCACCACCACAACCACTGTCGACCTCCTCCATCCATGGCCGACCACCACCCTGAGCTCCTCCTTTCACTCCATCTTCCTCCTCCCTCTCTGTAACTCCACCTTCCTGAAAATAAATTTTTTTAGCCTTATATTATTTTGTTTTAACAATTTAGAAATTGTTAAATACTTTAAATACATGTGAGGCTAAATCATTTTCCTTGTTTCTATTTTAGCCTTGGGCTATTTTCTTCTTGGGCCTTATTCTTGGGCTGCTGTTTTAGAATTAAGAAATTATTAACACCTCTACTGATTAAATCCATTCATTCCCAATTCAGTTAAGTTCAACTGAACTTTCATTTCCTTTATCTCTAACAAATTTTGGCAGGGAGGGAATTCGAATTCCCGCTCCCATGTGCTTAGCTCCTACGCCAACTCCATCTATTTAAGACCCTCTCCTCCCCATTCTTCATTTCCATCCATTCTCCTCCAAATGTTCATCCCTCTTTCTTCTCCAATCAAGAGTTCCTGAACCCTAAAATTGAGTGACGATCGAGAGAAGTTGAGGACGAGCCCAGAGCTGTAGTGGATCGCTTTCGATCTTCCACTAGTTAGTTCGTGTCTTCAAATTCAGGTAATTCAGAGCAATTCGTTGAAGAAATGGATCGGTTCTCTTAATCTTTTCTGAATTCAAATCCATTTGATCTCCTAGAAAATTCCTTCCCTGATGGTTAAGGATTGATCGGTCGAGTATTTCTTTTGGATCGTTACAAATTGGTAAGTTTTAACCTTGCAAACTGAGATCTAGATCTGGGATGTTTTTAGCACCATTTTAATTCCTAAATCTTGTTGTCAGTTAACTGTGTGAATTCTTGAGAAGGGGGAAACAAACCTTCACTTCTCAGTTTTGCAACAGGTATTTCTTGATCCTTACTTTGTTATAAATCAATTAGTCAGTTCGATGAATGACCTTGGGATTTTAACATTTTGATGGGACAAATTGTGTATCAGATGAGGTGTTTTGAACTGAATAATTTACTGACTGATATTAAGAAGAATATGAGTTGAGTTCAATAACCCAACCATGGGAGTACGAATTGATGATTGAATGAGGACCCATTCTTAAAAATAGATTAGGATTAGATTGATGTTTCATGTCTGAATTTAGTCAAAATATTAAATCTCATAGATTGATAGTTTGATGAAATCGAGTAATGATGAAGTGAATTTAGGCTTGGGATGTTAACTGGATTCAGAGCAATAGACTTAAGGACTGGGTTATCACTGTCTTAATTAGTTCATACCACCCTTATGTTTCATGAGTTTACATTTGTCTCTAAGACTGTTAGTTTAGGATTTGGATGGCAGGTTGTGATCTACAGGATGGGTGGGGTTGTTTGTTGTGAGATATTGGCTTAACACCTTGTATCAGAACTCTTTGGTACACAGGAACAGGAGATGTCTCAGTACCCTGTACTGGACAGTATAGCAGTGGTTGGGACCCCATAGTGATGTCCTGATAATAGGACTGACTGGTAATTAGCCTATGATTTCGACTGCTTTGACAATTACCTAGAGTTTAGAACAGGACCTGAATTGTATATTACCCTGTTTATGTCCTGAAGCAGGACAGTGGCATTAGATGATGGTATAGTGTCCTGTGATGCAGTAGCTAGGATGTAATATCATAAAGGATGGTAGGGTGTATGATACTTTGATTCATAAATAGCCTAATGATAGTTATTGTATATTCCTAAAAGTTGATACCACATCACAAATCCCTGAATCCAATCTGGGGTGCACTGTTAGCTCTAGGACATGAGGTTCCTTAGTTAGCTTATGTCTAACTTGTAAACTCTGAGTTTGGTATCAGTGTTTGAGAGGCTTACTGAACTTGAACCTTGTTTATTAATACTGCCAATGAAATCATGTAGGACTGAACACATGTTTTTAGGATGTACATCCCTGTCATCCACAAATAGTGATGGTTTAAGGTCAAATTGTTTAGCCAATTTGACTGGATTGGAAGCTCTGTCTTATATTGAAACTGACTGGAAAAAAATCAGTTCATTGAGGACTGAGACAGGAACTTCTATTTAAGGTATTCCTGGGACTTGTGAAATGATACTTGATTTCACTATTGAAATGATAATTGATTATACATAATGATTTAAAGACTGATAGGCTTTGGACTGATATTGATTGTATACATTGACTGATAACTAAGATGTGTCCATTAATGGTGTGGACTGGAATGGAATGCCATTCCACCTTTGAACTGTTTATGTCAACCCAAAGCTTGAGGACTGAACTAGAACAGGAAATATTCTGAGAATTTGGAGGGTCTTGTCAGTTAACTTAAATTGGTAAGATAGTCGACTGAATATATATTGGCACTGTCCTATATTAGACAGGTTTATGTTAATCCTGTTCAAGATTGATAGTTGAGATATAAACATTATTCGAATTTGGGATGGTTAAGCCTTGTTATGGGATAGCTGAGTTTTGATAACTTTGGCACATTTTGGCTAACAGCCTAAGATATCAACAGAGGATGATTTGTTTTCCTAAACCTGAGAAATGGTATGTGAGTATACATTGTAATGATGCATGATTTCATATTTTGGACTGATTTGATCTTAGTCCCACAAAGACTGGACAGTAGATTTGTTGAATCCTGGAAAGATTGGTATGGGATTGACCTGCTGAGTTTTGAATAGCAGTTCAAACTGCCCTGCTGTTCAATACCTACCAGGTTATTAAACCAATCTTGTTTGCAGATTAATGCATTCCTTTAATGATTATAATAGAAATGATGTCTAGGAAAGACTGGAAGCAATATTGATCTTAACATAACTTGTAAATCAGAGCTGAGGAGTTTTGAGACTGATAATGGCTGAGAGAGGAATGACCATGGTTGAACCATAGGTTGGGGACTTTGTATGCTAGGTTAGATTTAATTGCTTCAGGAAATTGGTAACTGTCCTGATACAGGACTGAACCTAGGACTAGTAAGGACTGAAATAGTTCAATTCCATTTTGATTGAACCTTATCTAAATATCCCTGGTAGACTAGAAGTTTATGTCCTATTTAGGACTGTATGACTTAGGTATTTAGATGCATGGTTCATATTTTAACTAGACTGGAATGTTCAGAAATGCAGAAAGAGTATTTGGTACTAAGGTGTGTTAGTTTATGGTGTAGTTAATGAGAACTGAATTATAGGATAGATTAAGTAGAGACTAAATAAGTATATTTTAATTAGAATCATTTGATAACAAATTAGATTTAGTCTGTTCATTAATCAACTTGTAATTCATAAACAGGAGGTTTTCCAGCTCTACTACCTTTTCTTGATCACCCGGAGACAGGCAAGTATACTCCTCTGATTTGTTCATTTCTCATGTTTTCATTATCCTTTCTTGTATCTCTTGATGATACGATATATCATGACATTGTCTCATTTCATGTTCCATGTTTTATTGTGTCTGGGAGGGGAAATACTATAGAGATGTGATCAAACCCTGTTACTACTCATGTGAATAGCTTGGGTCCCGCACCGTGCACGCAGGGCCAAAGCCGTACCATTTCATTATCATTGCATCTACCCAAGCCGATCACACTCTAGAAGTATTTCAAATATTGCACATGTCAGGATTCAGTATTGTATTTCAGGATTTCATGGTTGTATTTTATGTTCAGGCTGTATTTCATGTTCAGTTTGTATTTCATGATTCAGGTTGTATTTCATGTTCAGGACTCTTACCATGTTTCCCTGTTTTACTTTCAGTATTTATATTCAGTTCATGTCTTGTTCTCATTTCCTGTACTTTACATTATTCCTGTTTTCTTGATTCATACCATGATGTACATGTTCATTTCTTTGGATATACTTTGCTCCGCTCCTGAATAGGATATGTTGCAGGTGAGTTGGAGGCTTTATGTGACACATTCTATGGCGAGGAGCCTATTGATGCAGGAGAGCTAGCTGGTGCAGCTCATGACTTAGAGGCTGCAGAAGCCTAGAGATTTCCCTTAGTTTCCCTATTATTTCCATGTATTTGAGACTAGTAGACTTTCTATCATTCTGGAATGTAGTAATCTCTGATATTGTACTTTACTTTGGGATACGTTTATAGATGCTGTGTTTCATTCATGTCTTGATATCTGTTTAGTTTCCCTAGAATGGTACAGCTTACTTTGTTATTCTATGACAAAGGCTGGGCGTGTCCGACTCGTATCCGGTTATTCGGGAGCGGGTCGTGACATATTTTTAGTGGTGGCCCATGCAGGTCAATCCTAATGGTACCTAGGTATTAGTGTACTTTTGGGGGACTTGATTACACTAGGGAAACTTGAACACAGCATAGAAAAATCGGGAAATAAGGGTATATTAGGTATATCAGGTATATTGATATTCTATAAACACTTGTTGTATTTAGGTCTAGGTTATTTTAACAGTTTTTTTGTTTTTCAGATAGTTCAAAAGCATGCGACACCGGAACGGTTGATCCACCTATACTTGAGGTTCCGAGCTTCCATCCCGCAGGTCGTCCCTACTATCCCCATGGGTAGTACGTAGTTGACGGAGATATTTGAAAAGTTCCTTGACACCCAGAGAGAGAGCAAGCCATCATTTTCCAAGCCAGACTTGTGGATGCGCTTCTCGAGCCAGAAAAGACTTCTTCTTTCCAGACTTCCAGACCTTTGGACTTCTCTGACACCGAGCACATATCTTGCATCGAGGAGCAGATCGAGAACCTGGAGTCGCAACTGAAGATCATTCAAGTCCCTGAGAACCCAACTCCTCTGAAGATTGAAGTCATCAACCGGGAGATCCAACTCGTAGCACATACAACAAGATGGGAAGCTAAAGCCCAGGAGCGATATGAAGACTTATGACGAAGACAATAACTATCCTGGACCCACAAAGCGTCGCAACACTTAGTCTGCGCTTCTTCGGTCACACCACCAGTCGCATCATCGGGAGCAGATCTCAACAGCCAGCACGCTAGCAGACGTATATTCCTATCAGAGGCTCTGCGCTTCAGCCCAGCAGAAGACCCAGACTCAGATTCAGATGACGACCACCTGTAATTTCTGCCGTCGCCAGGACATCACCATAAAGAGTGCCGCCAGAGACGAAGGCTACGCCTGCCTGCGGATCGCCTGCCCATAAAGTCAAGGATTGCCCGAAGATCGTTGATTACACTGCCCAAGGACAAGCACGGGAAGCATCAGGACTGCAACAAGGGGACCCACATCTCCAGATTCAACCATCATATGGAGCACTGTCGCAGGGACCAGCCTACGTCAGGGTAGATGAGGAAGATTGAAGAGACTCCAGTTCCGGAGGAACACTGAAGATAGAATGAAGACATAAGATTTCTTTTGTATCTTGATTAGCAATCCAGTCTTTCCTTAAATTTCTTTTAGTATCTAGACCATTTCTTGAAATCCCTTGTTTTCTATTTTGAACCCTTGGTTGATGTTCGAAACTTATTTTGAGATATTGTTTTCTATTCGGCAAACTGGTTTCAGATCCACAATTCGATAATTGTTTGGAATCCACTATTCGATACCATGTTTCATATTCATGGCTTTGTTTTTGGCTTCTATTTGAATTTTCCTATTCGAACCATGTGCTATTCGAGATTTTATCCGAAATTTCACTTTGGAACTTGTTCCCAATCAAACCACTGTTTGAACCTTCACTCCTATCTTGACACTTGCTTGAGATTCAGTCCCTATTCTAGACATCGTTTGAAGATTTTGTTTTCTATTTTGAGACGTTGACTAGTTTCCTATATGAATTCTATTTCCTATTCATGACTTATTTTTGTTCGAGATTGATCTCTATTCGCAATTTTGTTTTGACCTTATTTGAGAATTTGCTTGTTCCATATTTACGATTCAGAACCTTGTACTCTATTCGTTGATTGATACTCCTCCATTCACTCTTCGTAAACTTGTTTCTTATTCAAAATTTCTATTCAAGATTTTGTATCCTATTAGTGATTTTGTTGATGTCTGATTTTCTATCTAAAATTTGTTTTCTGTTGAAATTCCTTTTCCATTCGAGGTATTGTTCGAGACTTCGTTGTCATTCGAGATTTTGTTATACATTGATTCATGTACAAAGTTTTTGGTCCTTATTTCGAGACTTTGCCTTCTATCTGATACATTGCTTCTATGCAACCTTCGCGGCTTCATTATTCGGGATTACGGAATCTTGTTACCATTCCAGATATCAGTTAAAATTTTGTTATAATTTGAAATTTTGCTCCCTGTCTGAAATTTTAAATCTTCCTGGTTGCCATTTTGTACTCACTGATTGGATCCCTTATCGTCTCTTAGTAACTCATAAACCCTTGTATTCTAATAAGTCAGATAACCTCACCATCTTCTTGACTTGGACTATTGAAACTCATTTTGAATTCCTTGGAACTCTTTTGAAATTTCTATGGATAAAGTTCAAAGACTATTCGATGATCTACTAAAGCGTGGCAGTTATTCATTGCAGCCATCATCTGGATTATGGAGACTGAGGATTCACTGCAGCCAGCTATACACTGGCGAGGCATTAACTCCAAGTTGAAGTAATTTCAGACATTCATAGGTTTTCGGGTATTATTGAGACTTTGTCCTAAAACTCTTCATATTTAGATCTCTTGAGTTGCTTCGTCGATAATTGTTTGAAAATGAATAAAGTTGATATGTTATTCAGTAACATATTGTTATTTAAGTCATGGAACCAAAGTTCACTGCAGCCAGACATACACTGGCGGGGCAGGAATTCTAAGTACAGTGACTTCAAATATCTATATGTTCTTGAATATCATGGAAACTATATTTCATTTTCATATGATTATTGGTTTTCGAGAATCACAAATCCTTGCACGTTATCCTGATTTGATACTGTACCTCCTGAGTATTTCGTACGTTCCTCAATCAACCCTGGATAAATTTTCTTCTAGTATTTTATCGTTAAATCATGGAATTCCACAAAATTATACATTGCCAGATTTTAATTCCATACTTCGTTTGTGTTTTGTCTAAACTTCAATCTTAAAACATGTCTATCTGACCATGATTTTTCTATCTTGTCCTAGTCCACTTTTGATCATACTTAAGAGTTTTATCCCATAATTTTGCTCCTCTAAGTTGTAATTAAAATTTCATTCTATCTCGTGTTTATTTGATTCTTGATTGTCGTTAGATCGTGTTATTTCAACTTCTTGTGTGTAATTATAGTACTTGGTCTCAAGGCTCAAGGCGTCGCAGAGTTGCACAGAATTGGCAGAAGCACTGGGCGGACAGCAGCAGACGGCCATTGGAGTTCGCAGCTGGCGATAGGGTGTTCCTGAAGATCTCACCGACCAGAGGCGTCATTCGGTTCGGCAGAGGCGGGAAGCTCAGTCCGAGGTACATCGGGCCCTTCGAGGTGACAGCACGGATTGGCGAGGTGGCGTATCGACTAGCGCTTCCAGCTAGCTTGGAGGGAGTACACAGTGTCTTCCACGTATCTCAGCTTCGACGTTACATACCAGACCCGAACCATGTGGTGGACTACTCGAAGCTAGAGGTGGGTCTGAGTTTGACCTACGAGGAGCAGCCAGTGGAGATCCTTGACAGGAGAGAGAAGCAGCTGCAAAATCAGGTTATTCCACTTGTCCGCGTCATGTGGAGGCACCACTCTCCGGAAGAGTCCACGTGGGAGCGCGAGGACGAGATGCGAGAGCGCTACCCTAGATTATTCACTTGATTGTATTTTAGCATTTTGAAATTTCCATATTTTCTTTTCTCAATAATATTTCATAGTATTTTGTGAATCAATTTTGGAATTTCGAGGACGAAATTTTTCAAGGGGGAGAGATTTGTAACTCCGCCTTCCTGAAAATAAATTTTTTTAGCCTTATATTATTTTGTTTTAACAATTTAGAAATTATTAAATACTTTAAATACATGTGAGGCTAAATCATTTTCCTTGTTTCTATTTTAGCCTTGGGCTATTTTCTTCTTGGGCCTCATTCTTGGGCTGCTCTTTTAGAATTAAGAAATTATTAACACCTCTACTGATTAAATCCATTCATTCCCAATTCAGTTAAGTTCAACTGAACTTTCATTTCCTTTATCTCTATCAAATTTTGGCAGGGAGGGAATTCGAATTCCCGCTCCCATGTGCTTAGCTCCCACGCCAACTCCATCTATTTAAGACCCTCTCCTCCCCATTCTTCATTTCCATCCATTCTCCTCCAAATGTTCATCCCTCTTTCTTCTCCAATCAAGAGTTCCTGAACCCTAAAATTGAGTGACGATCGAGAGAAGTTGAGGACGAGCCCAGAGCTGTAGTGGATCTCCTTCGATCTTCCACTAGTTAGTTCGTGTCTTCAAATTCAGGTAATTCAGAGCAATTCGTTGAAGAAATGGATCGGTTCTCTTAATCTTTTCTGAATTCAAATCCATTTGATCTCCTAGGAAATTCCTTCCCTGATGGTTAAGGATTGATCGGTCGAGTATTTCTTTTGGATCGTTACAAATTGGTAAGTTTTAACCTTGCAAACTGAGATCTAGATCTGGGATGTTTTTAGCACCATTTTAATTCCTAAATCTTGTTGTCAGTTAAGGAGACTGTGTGAATTCTTGAGGAGGGGGAAACAAACCTTCACTTCTCAGTTTTGCAACAGGTATTTCTTGATCCTTACTTTGTTATAAATCAATTAGTCAGTTCGATGAATGACCTTGGGATTTTAACATTTTGATGGGACAAATTGTGTATCAGATGAGGTGTTTTGAACTGAATAATTTACTGACTGATATTAAGAAGAATATGAGTTGAGTTCAATAACCCAACCATGGGAGTACGAATTGATGATTGAATGAGGACCCATTCTTAAAAATAGATTAGGATTAGATTGATGTTTCATGTCTGAATTTAGTCAAAATATTAAATCTCATGGATTGATAGTTTGATGAAATCGAGTAATGATGAAGTGAATTTAGGCTTGGGATGTTAACTGGATTCAGAGCAATAGACATAAGGACTGGGTCATCACTGTCTTAATTAGTTCATACCACCCTTATGTTTCATGAGTTTACATTTGTCTCTAAGACTGTTAGTTTAGGATTTGGATGGCAGGTTGTGATCTACAGGATGGGTGGGGTTGTTTGTTGTGAGATATTGGCTTAACACCTTGTATCAGAACTCTTTGGTACACAGGAACAGGAGATGTCTCAGTACCCTGTACTGGACAGTATAGCAGTGGTTGGGACCCCATAGTGATGTCCTGATAATGGGACTGACTGGTAATTAGCCTATGATTTCGACTGCTTTGACAATTACCTAGAGTTTAGAACAGGACCTGAATTGTATATTACCTTGTTTATGTCCTGAAGCAGGACAGTGGCATTAGATGATGGTATAGTGTCCTGTGATGCAGTAGCTAGGATGTAATATCATAAAGGATGGTAGGGTGTATGATACTTTGATTCATAAATAGCCTAATGATAGTTATTGTATATTCCTAAAAGTTGATACCACATCACAAATCCCTGAATCCAATCTGGGGTGCACTGTTAGCTCTAGGACAGGAGGTTCCTTAGTTAGCTTATGTCTAACTTGTAAACTCTGAGTTTGGTATCAGTGTTTGAGAGGCTTACTGAACTTGAACCTTGTTTGTTAACACTGCCAATGAAATCATGTAGGACTGAACACATGTTTTTGGGATGTACATCCCTGTCATCCACAAATAGTGATAGTTTAAGGTCAAATTGTTTAGCCAATTTGACTGGATTGGAAGCTCTGTCTTATATTGAAACTGACTGGAAAAAAAATCAGTTCATTGAGGACTGAGACAGGAACTTCTATTTAAGGTATTCCTGGGACATGTGAAATGATACTTGATTTCACTATTGAAATGATAATTGATTATACATAATGATTTAAAGACTGATAGGCTTTGGACTGATATTGATTGTATACATTGACTGATAACTGAGATGTGTCCATTAATGGTGTGGACTGGAATGGAATGCCATTCCACCTTTAAACTGTTTATGTCAACCCAAAGCTAATTGAGGACTGAACTAGAACAGGAAATATTCTGAGAATTTGGAGGGTCTTGTCAGTTAAATTAAATTGGTAAGATAGTCGACTGAATATATATTGGCACTGTCCTATATTAGACAGGTTTATGTTAATCCTGTTCAAGATTGATATTTGAGATATAAACATTATTGGAATTTGGGATGGTTAAGCCTTGTTATGGGATAGCTGAGTTTTGATAACTTTGGCACATTTTGGCTAACAGCCTAAGATATCAACAGAGGATGATTTGTTTTCCTGAACCTGAGAAATGGTATGTGAGTATACATTGTAATGATGCATAATTTCATATTTTGGACTGATTTGATCTTAGTCCCATAAAGACTGGACAGTAGATTTGTTGAATCCTGGAAAGATTGGTATGGGATTGACCTGCTGAGTTTTGAATAGCAGTTCAAACTGCCCTGTTGTTCAATACCTACCAGGTTATTAAACCAATCTTGTTTGCAGATTAATGCATTCCTTTAATGACTATAATAGAAATGATGTCTAGGGAAGACTGGAAGCAATATTGATCTTAACATGACTTATAAATCAGAGCTGAGGAGTTTTGAGACTGATAATGGCTGAAAGAGGAATGACCATGGTTGAACCATAGGTTGGGGACTTTGTATGCTAGGTTAGATTTAATTGCTTCAGGAAATTGGTAACTGTCCTGATACAGGACTGAACCTAGGACTAGTAAGGACTGAAATAGTTCAATTCCATTTTGATTGAACCTTATCTAAATATCCCTAGTAGACTAGAAGTTTATGTCCTATTTAGGACTGTATGACTTAGGCATTTAGATGCATGGTTCATGTTTTAACTAGACTGGAATGTTCAGAAATGCAGGAAGAGTATTTGGTACTAAGGTGTGTTAGTTTATGGTGTAGTTAAAGAGAACTGAATTATAGGATAGATTAAGTAAAGACTAAATAAGTATATTTTAATTAGAATCATTTGATAACAAATTAGATTTAGTCTGTTCATTAATCAACTTGTAATTCATAAACATGAGGTTTTCCAGCTCTACTACCTTTTCTTGATCACCCGGAGACAGGCAAGTATACTCCTCTGATTTGTTTATTTATCATGTTTTCATTATCCTTTCTTGTATCTCTTGATGACACGATATATCACGACATTGTCTCATTTCATGTTCCATGTTTCATTGTGTCTGGGAGGGGAAATACTATAGAGATATGATCAAACCCTGTTACTACTCATGTGAATAGCTTGGGTCCCGCACCGTGCACGCGGGGCCAAAGCCGTACCATTTTATTATCATTGCATCTACCCAAGCCGATCACACTCTAGAAGTATTTCAAATATTGCATATGTCAGGATTCAGTATTGTATTTCAGGATTTCATGGTTGTATTTCATGTTCAGGCTGTATTTCATGTTCAGTTTGTATTTCATGATTCAGGTTGTATTTCATGTTCAGGACTCTTACCATGTTTCCCTGTTTTACTTTCAGTATTCATATTCAGTTCATGTCTTGTTCTCATTTTCTGTACTTTACATTATTCATATTTTCTTGATTCATACCATGATGTACATGTTCATTTCTTTGGATATACTTTGCTCCGCTCCTGAATAGGATATGTTGCAGGTGAGTTGGAGGCTTTATGTGACACATTCTATGGCGAGGAGCCTATTGATGCAGGAGAGCTAGCTGGTGCAGCTCATGACTTAGAGGCTGCAGAAGCCTAGAGATTTCCCTTAGTTTCCCTATTATTTCCATGTATTTGAGACTAGTAGACTTTCTATCATTCTGGAATGTAATAATCTCTGATATTGTACTTTACTCTGGGATACGTTTATAGATGTTGTGTTTCATTCATGTCTTGATATCTGTTTAGTTTCCCTAGAATGGTACAGCTTACTTTGTTATTCTATGACAAAGACTGGGCGTGTCCGACTCGTATCCGGTTATTCGGGAGCGGGTCGTAACACTCTCCTCTTTCTTTCCTCCATCACCACCACCATCATAACACCATCACCACCATGCAAACCACCACCACTTCCACAACGCCACCGCCACCACCGTACAGCCGCTCTCGCCGTGCCCGGCCCTGTGCCGCCGTCACCCTAGTTGGCCGGCCGCAGCAGCAGCAGCTGCGCCAGCGGTAGCAGCCGCAGGAATGCACGCGCACGTGCAAACGCGCACTGCCTCGTGGCCGTGCGCCACCACGTAGCCGGCCCGCACCTCCACGAGAACCCCACACCCCCGGCGACCTCCTCCAGGCCAGCGCCTCCTTTTCCGACGCGACACATGGGCTATTTGTCTATTTACGTCGAAATCCCGCCGTGACGCGCGATTTCAACTTCAGAATTTGCGTCTCGGGATAGCGACTTCGTATGAATTTTCTGGTCAATCCGACCGTTGGATCGGAGAACTCCTTGCTCCGTCTCAATCTCGGTATATAGCATTCACTACCCTCAATTTTTGTCCGTTAATTTCGTCGTTTGATACCTCAAAACTGGCCACCAAGTTGACGTTTTAAATTGAACTATTTTTGGACAGTTTCGTGGAGCCGACTTCGTCAGCTCGTAACTCCGCCGTCGCAGCTCCGGTTGGCGTGCTACCAGTTCCTATGTGCATCTAGTATAACCATCTTCCTGTCTCCCTTAGATTTTGTTTCATTATAAGCACGTTCGATTGGTCAAATTCGACGCCAAAGTTGGTCGTCCAAATTCTTTAATTTGCACTTGTTAAATTCTATTTTTGAACCCGGGACTCCGGATTCAATTTCTGACATCACCAGTAGACTCGTGGCATCGTTCTGGCATATTTTCATATAAAATTTGCTTGATTTGGAGAACGTGGGCCCTGGCACGCATTTCGGTGCAAAGCGGGTTCCACTTTTCGAGTCAACGGGTCACTTTTAGATCGGCTCATCGGAATCCAATTCCGGATATACCATTGATTTTGTATCGTCATTCTGGTCTCATTGACATATAATTTGCTGAGTTTTGAAGACATTTGCTCTGGCACATATTTCGGTGCAAATCGGATATCAAGTGTCCGCGTCAACGTATCATTTTGAGATCGGCACATCGGAATCCTATTTCGGACATACCGTTGGGTTCGTATCATCATTCTGAATTCATGGACATATAATATGCTAGGTTTTGTAGACTTCTATCCTGACATGTTTTTCGGTACAAAGTGTGTTCAACGGCGGACATCATTTTGATCCAAAATTACCATTTTACCCCTGTGTCCAAATTGGACTTATGGGTATGCTATCAGAGCTAATTTGACCGTTCTGGATACATTGGTGATATTTATTTTATCATCCGACAACATCTGTAGATTTTGCTTATGTATTATCCTTAATTTGTAATTAATTATTTTTTCAGAAATTGTTACTTTCTGTTTTTAGATTTTTATATATATTTTAATTTCTAAAAAATCTGAAAAAATTGTATTTAAATACTATGTTAATTTAGCTAATTTATTATAATTTTTTCAGCATTTATTAAGTGCTTTTGGTATTTTATAAAAATAGGAAAATAGAACTCATTTTCAGTATATTTATGTTTGCTAATTTTTAATCAATATTTATGAGGGTTTATAAATTCCAAAAAAATTAGTATAAATTTCTATAATTAACAAGGATCATTTTGGTACTTTATTTTATGTAAAATTGAGCTTTTTGTCTATCTCAAAAATTGTTAGAACTCAGTGTACAGTTTGATTTAATTATTGAGTAGTTACGACTTTCAATATTTTGTGTTGTTTTGAGTTATAGACGTATTGGACATTACCCTGCACTAGTGTAAGACTCTAGAAAATTAGTTTGGGTATAGTGGCACTCCACATTAGACTTTTATGCTAGATTCCCACTTGGCTAGTATCCAGTTAGGAGTCGTGTCACACCACTAGTGTAATATTGAACATAGCTTTTAGAACTGAGTTGTATATCATTATTGACAGGACACCGGACATCTATATCTTCGTACTAGTATTCTTGCTTTGCTCGAGGCAAGTACATCTACAAACTCATTTACTGTCTTTTAATGCTAGAACATGTATTAACCCTGTTAAAATACTGATCCTTGAGGTAGCAAGTTAAATCTTCACATGTTGTATTACTTTTAGTACATGCCATGCTTAGGACAGTTCTTATATCTTCACATGCTTCGTACTTGTTCTCAGTACATGTTTCACTATACTTTATACTGCTCTGAGTATTCACATGTTTTATACTACTTCCAGTACCTGCCATGCTTATACTGCTCCCAGTATCTCTTACATGCTTTATATCGTTCTCGTATCTCCCACATGTTTTTAGTGTTCTTGTATCTCTCACTTGTTTAAATAACGGGTTAAGGGAAAACTGTTAGTAGTGTATGTGAACATGATCCCCTTCTCCGTATGTACTTACCGCGTTCGGTGCCATTCTATATGTGACCTTGTCGTATGTTCTGATCCCGCGCTCCGTATGTACTTACTTTCGCCTATAGATGCTGTGTTGTGATGAACCTTTAAATATAATTTTAGAACTGTTAGCAGCTTAGATCCTTTATTATCTATTCTTAGAACAGCTTACTACGCTTTAACCAAGCGTAGGCTGGACATGGCTCGGCCCGGCCCAACAATTTAGATAACAGGTCGTGACAGCGGGAAGTTGAGTCCGCGATACGTGGGCCCATTTGCTATTCTTGATAGGATAGGCGATGTTGCTTATCGTTTATCCCTTCTACCTTCGTTACGAGAGGTGCATGACGTGTTTCATGTATCTCAGTTACGTAGGTATGTATCGGACCCAAGCCATATCCTTGATCATTCTGAGCTGGTTGTTGGTACCAACTTATCTTACGAGGAGCAGCCGATGTCTATTTTGGACCGAAGAGAGAAGATACTCAAGAACCGAACAATTAGCCTTGTCCGGGTTGCTTGGGGTCATCACTCTTTAGGGGAGTCAACGTGGGAACGTGAGGATGATATCCGATCACGGTATCCGCACCTGCTTGACCCACAAGGTATATCTCTTTCTGTATACCTTGATTGTCTTAACTCCTCATGTTTGTCACCTTATGAGTAGAATTGCTTGGTGTCGTCGATAGTTAAACATAGATATGTTACTTGCTGTTGACATTATAAAATGATTGCTTGCTCAAATTGCTTGTACTTGGATTAGTTTAGCTCTGATGTTTCTATCCTGTTTGGATTTGAAATTCCGAGGACGAAATTTTTCTAAGGAGGGTAGAGATGTCACTTTCCGTTCCCAGAATACGTATTTTAAATGCATGTACTGCTTAAATGTATTTATTTAATATTTATCATGTATTGTTCTGTATTTTAATTCCTTTAATTTCACGTTAATTATTTTTCTACATTTTACTTTCTGTATTTTACTTTCTGCTTCGCTTTTGGGTTCGGCCCGAGTTGGTTTATTTCTTAGCCTTGATGGTTCAACATGAACCCAACTCCCCACCTACCACCACTCCTTCATTTAAAGCCCCAAAACCCTTTCTCTCTCTTCATTACTCACATTTACTTCTCCTTCTTCATCCTCCATTACTCTCTCACCCACCCATTTGGAGAGACAAGTACATCTTGCACACCATGAGAGATTTCATGTATCCCCATTTATTTTTAGTCTATGTTATTTATCTTCTCTTCCTTTACAAGTTTAGGTCTTGAAGTTCTTGATTTCCATAGATGGTTGGGTGTAGATCTAAGTTTTAAGTTTTATTTTTTCATATGGATTTCGTGGTTTTGATCTATCAAACTTTGTTGGTTTTTGAAAATAAGTGGTTCCATGTTGTAGAGAATTCAATTCTACCAAAGTTTGGCTTTTGAAAATTTAGATTTCGACTTAATTTGAGAAAGTTATGACCAAAAGCATTTTTGGTCATTTTTATGTTCATCTGCCAGCCAAATTTTGGCCGCATGAGCAAATTCTGGCCGCATGAGCAATTTCTGGCCGTATGAGCAAATTCTGGCCGCATGAGCAATTTCTGGCCGCATGAGCAAATTTTGGCCGCATGAGCAATTTCTGGCCGTATGAGCAAATCCTGGCCGCATGAGCTTTTATTTTTCCGGCCGCATAAACTCTAGCCCATAAGGTCTTTTGGCTGATCATGTCCCGAGTTGACATTAATTAACATTGATTGTTATCTTGGCATTAATTAACATTGATTGTGACCTTGACTAATAATTGATCATGCGTTCCTAGTTGGAACTAAGAGACTGGCTAGTCGTCTTATTGAATTGAATGAATGAGACATGTTCATATTAACTATGAACTATTATAATCGATTGGCCGATCCCGAATATTGACATACAGGTACACATGCAGGCTTCAATTTATTTATTTATTTTCTACAAAAGCAGCATGTGTACTTGATGGTCAAGGCATGATTATTCCGTGGTTAGTTTTGATTGTTGCAGTACGCTATGTAAGATCTACAACCTAACCGCACGGGTATCGTTGTAGAGTTGGGCATATCGTACTTGTACGGAAGTACTTATTCTGAATGACCATGATCCACGGTATAGGATTTCACTCAACGTAGAGACTACTAAGTTAAATAAAATAATGATTGCATGGAGAGAATGAATTCCCGAGTTCTTACATGGCAGCCCTCTTTGGGACTATTAAGTGTCCGACAGGCCGGCTGGTTCCCACAGATACAGCATGTAAAACCCCTAAAATTTCTACTTTTTTTATTAATAAATTTGGTATCGATTTGAAATTTTGTATTGTACGTCGCGCACGACGTTTTATTTTTCGTTTTGCTCGACGAGTGCGAATATGTGCGAGCGTACATATTTATGAAAAACATTTTTTCTATTTTTACGGTTTCAAAATAATATATGTAATAATTATTTTTAGATATCATTTTCAAGTCTATAATTTTAATTATGAAAAGCCTTTCAATTAGAATAAATAATATTATTCGTTCATACATATATTTCATAAATATGTTGCTAGATTATTTTAAATAAAAAATATAATTTTCTAGATTTATTAATATAAATATTTTATTATTTAAAAAGGTATTTAAAAATAATTATGATTTTCAAAATTATTATTATTAATATTATTGGAAAATATATTTCAAACTTTTTGGTGAAGATTTAAATATTGATTTAATTTTTGGATTTATTTAAATAAGTATCTATATTTGTAAATTGATCTATCTTAATTGTTTTTAAAATAAAGAATAGGATTTAATTAGATCTAAATTTGGATTTGGTTTGGATTTGAATTTAATTGATTTAAATTAATACATGAATTATCTATAGTAGGTTTTAAATATCCTAATCCTTATCTTATTGGGAATTCCCACGTCCTATAAATAGGCAGGTACTCCTCCAATTTATTTCTCATCCACAACAATTTTTCTCCACAAATGTTCGTGCCTCGTGTTTGTGCCCATCCCATCTTATTCCATATGTACAATTACATTATCTTTTCTGTGTCGGACACATCCCGACACCCACAAAAATCCTAACCCTATCCCTATCCCTCTAACCCGTCCACCTTCACCCGCTGCCGACGTCGCCACCACAGCCATGGACAGTCCCGGCCAGCAAACCACCACTACCACCAGGCCGTCTCCTACTCCGACCCCGTCCCCGCTCGTGTCCTCCTTCCTTTCTCCAACCCATCGACACGACCACCAGCTACAAGGCCATCACCACCGCCCGTGGCGGCACGCCTCCGACCGAACCAACACCACAACCACCGGCATCATCACCACGCCACCACCGCACTCCGGCCACCATGGCCGAGTGCCACCACCCGAATACCGGAATCCTACCAGCCGACAACCAAACTCCACCACCACCAAAGCCATCGCCACCACCATCGTCGTCATCGTCACCACACAACCACCACCACCATCAAGAAGAAAGGAGAAAAATAAAAACCTAACCTAGACTCACCTCTGTCGCCGATGCCCTAGCCGCCGTGTCCTCGCCAGCCCTCGGCGTGGTCGCCGCGCCGACCACCGCCTTCCGCCATCGCGCGAGAAACCGCAAACACCCTCTCGCTCTCCCTGCTCCTTCTCTCCACCGCTCGCCGTCGCCACTTCTCCGCCTCTCCGGCTAGATCTACCCCCGGAGCCACCCGCGTCCACCCTCCGGACCACCGCACCCGTCGCCACTCCTCTCCGCCCGTACGCCGCAAAACGCCGCCCCCTTTCCAGCCCATCTCCTCCACCGCGCCCGTCAGCCAAACCCTTCTCTCTGAGCCACCCGCCTTCTCTCCACTTCCTCACCGCCGAGCCTCGATTTCCCCTCCGCTCACCTAGCTCCCCGTTCCCTCACTCCGCGGCCGCCCCCAGTTCCATACTCCTCCACTCCGATCACCTCCCTCCGACGCTCACGGCCTTCGCAGCGTCGCCGGCGAGCACAGAGCCGGCGACGAACCCTCGCTTCCTCCGCAGCCTCTTCCCGTACAGATCCGAACCTCGCCGACCACCATGCAGCCCCAGTCGCTGCGATCAACCGCCTCCGCCCTACTTTTCTCACCGACTTTTCTCCCGATCGACTCTCCGATCATCCATTCTCTCTCTCCTCTCTCTTCCTTTTCTTCTTAATGTTCCGTTTTTTTTCTCTCTGTCGTTTACTAAGGGTCAGTTGGCTTTGGCTTTTGATGGGTTCATTCATTAATATTATTATTATTATTATTATTATTATTATTATTATTATTATTATCATCATTCATTATTATTATTAGTATAGCAATTATTATTATTATTATTATTATTATTATTATTATTATTATTATTATTATTATTTCTTTAGTTAATTGTATTAAATAAATATATAGATTTTATTTTTCAAAAATTATATATTGGGCTTGGCCTGCATACACTTTCAAAAAAATGGTTTAGACACCCTTTAAATAGTATATTATTATTATTCTTAAATATAGCTCTAAAAAGCCTACTTTGATTAAATTGGGTTTTTAGCACTAAAATAACTATTTTATATATTTTCGAGTAGTTTCCTAAAAATATTTTTGACCAGCAAATATATAGTTTTAGTACTATAGAAAGTTTTCCAAATAGTATATAATAAATAGTTTCCAAGATATATATATATAATTATTATTTTCTTCGCAAATCTATTCTCATCCATTACTAAGCCAAAACTTTTCTATCTTCTTGCGAATTTCAAACTTCCTTATATCATCCCCAACTAAATTGACCGTCCTGAACCCGATGGAACTGTTCGTGCCACCATCCGAGGTCACCATGTATAGTTGTTGCACCGAAGTTGCAGATCGTGCCACCTTGATCATCGCAGCACACCAGGCGCCCTACCAGGCAAGACACCTTGCCATTCGCTGTTTAATTATTTTTTTATGCATTATTTATTTTCTTTATGCAAAATAAACTGTGATACATGGCATAACTGTTAGAACTTACTGTTTATTATTTCCTGCTGTGTATTATTTTCTTACAAATTAAACCTAGATTTAAGGGACCACCATGTGTGTTGCATTCATTGGCCTCGACACGTTGTAACACGAAGTTGTATGTCGCATATAGGACACGGAAGTACATGATTGGCTGGCCACCAGTACGTACAAGCCGTGCGATAGGAATAACCGCTAATAGAAGTTGCATGCTAGTTTGACTTAACGGTTATAGTGGTTTGTGTTGTGGATACAACACAGTAGGCATTGGGCGGGGAGGACAATTCCTTAGCGTATGGGCTTCGATACACTTCCCTTGTGATCCGGACTCTCCGTCGGAGATACGGGGTTGATGACCCATGATTACTGACGGCCACTGACGATTCTGCGGAACGTCATGCTCTTCCTGATAGGGCCTCTGGTGCCCAAAGGGGGGACTATGCCGATCCTATTCAGCCAGGGCCCATGCGTAGGAAGGATTGTTCTTAACAACATTTTACTTAAAATGGTAGGCTACCCTATCCGTTAGGTACGAGTACTTTTGGTTTGGGTACTTGTATCTGACCGTGACTCGGAATAATAACTTGTCGCGGATTAGTTCGTCACATCTTGTCCTTGTTTGGTTGTAGGTGTGACTTACTACTTCGATGAGAAGGTATTGAACCTTGTTGGAGTCCGGATACCATATTGGATTCATAGCATGGGAAGATACGTTACCGTGAATTAGTTTACCATCGCCTGTCCTTGTTGGGTTGGGGGGATGGTACGCTCGTTCAGTAGGTGCGTATTGGACTATGTTATAAATTCGATTGACTTATTTATTTGAGCAATATTTATTCAGTTTATATGGCATGCTATTATGTGTCTTGTTACGTCCCTCTGAGGACCTGGTTGTCTTGCCAGATGTGTGCTATTGTCTTTCGCAGGTGCTCTAGCTCTAGCCGTGTTCATTGCCGTTTCTTCGAGGATGATTGCATTTGGATCGTCTTCGCTTCGCTCGCCACTCATTACACTTTCTATGTACTTTTCCATATTTTGTTGGTAGTGGATTTGTCTCCGCCCAACATATTGTATCAAGACAAATTCTTTCTCATTATATGACATCCTTATTTCATTTATTTTGTGTGGATAAGATTAGTTATGGTTCTACTATATTTTTACAGCTTATGTATTCATACGAGGTTTCCATATATTGGAGTGTATTTCGTATGAATACAGCTGGCATGTCTACGTTCCTAGTCCTACGTATTTTGGGACTGGGGCGTTACACAGCAAATCTGCCACACGGGCATGGAGTGGTATCTGTTTATATTATTTATTGTATATTGTATATTGATGACGGGCGTCCCGCTGGGACTCGTCTAATTCATGATTGGCGCAATTGATTGACTGGATAGACTAGCCTTGCTTGCACATAGTAAGAACTGAGGAATCCTTATTGCATATTCCCAGGATAACTTGGAACTCACAGTAGCAAGCCGTAGTAGTTGCATGGCTGTTTAAATTGATTTGTTTGTGCACTGTATCTACTTTGTTAACTAACTGAGATGATCAGAATGTCAGGGCATGACGGGCCAACTTCTGTCCTTGTTTGGTTGGGAGGTTGGTTCGAAGTGTCTTAATGTTATGCGAATTCCAGTGGCAAGCAGAGATCTACTTATCATATTTTTTTATTACTGGTTCCAGTTTCTCGTATCGTGCTTCCTTACGGTACTTGCTATTAGAGGTCTAACCTCTCTGGTTTTGCATGGCCAGATTTAGAGCCAGTCCCCGAAGGCTTAGCTTACTTCCACCTCCAAGATGGTCAATACTAGAGGAATGATCGCAGGAGGACTCGAGTGGGTTCCTTACTTCCCCATTCATTTTGTTATTTACTTTATACTTTGCCGTTTGGCACCGACATGTTAGTCGGATTGTCTTGTACTTACTTTTGCATAATTATAACTAAGTCAGGCTGCAGCTGATAAACAATTGTGTATACTTTACTACATCATCTGGCTATGTTTTGTAAAGCCAGATCTCAAGAATATTTTAACTGAGCGTTTGGGACGTCTTACTGCTTTATCTCACATGTTCTCTATTACTGTTCTTGCTTGAAGGATTGAGACAATAGATGTGAAGTGACCATAGTGAGACTTTCATGTAGTATGCATCCCGTCGTCTTTTAGACAGCATTGATCGTATTATACGGTATTCATCTACCCGTAATACGTAGCTGGCTGAGTCATTCCTCCGCTCTCCTGTATTCTGGTTCTGGGGCGTGACAGATACTGAGAATCTGTATAAAGCATGTAATGATATGACTTTATAGTTTCCATAAAGCAGTATTTTAACTTGGTTCATTCACAGTTCATTATCATATGCAGTAAATAAGTTTATAGGGGTACTTGTCTCGAGCTAAGCAAGGATAAGAATATGTAGCTATAGATGTCCAATTATATTTTAGTGACCGTATTTTAAAATATTAATAATGAATAATTAAACTATTTATAATGGTCAAGTCACAACTTGACCTGGTTTTTCTAGTTAGGACATCACTATGGCTCGGCCTTCCCTACCAGGGCTAATACACTAGTTAAGACACGCCACCGCACTATCCGTGCCATGATTCCTAGTCGTCTGGTACTTCAAAACTCAATCATGGCTAAAGTCATCTACTGTAATAATTAGCTAAATGATTATTTATAAAAAAATTCTAAAAATCACCATTTAATTCAAATAAATAAATAAATAATATATAATCAAAATGCTGGGAAAATGAGTTACAAATCTACCCACCTTAAAAATAATTTTGTCCTCGAAATTCTAATTCATAACTATTCCTTAAAAATCAAAGTCTACTATTACCTTAATCTCCTCAAGTTTAATTTCTCCAAAATATTTATGACCTTCTCTAGTCATTTTATAACTCTGAATACTTGAGGACTTCTACCCACCTTTGGTTATACTACTCCTCAAAATACGGTCACTAAAATCTTATAATCCTCTAACTAGTTGCTAACAATTTTACCAACAGATATCTAGGGTGTACTGCATCTATAATCCCTCATATCTATAAACAACCAAATATTCAATAGTCAAGTAATATTATACTATAATTTAAGAATTTTTGATGAATTCTAGACAGCACGATCGTTCGTCACCCCGAAATAGGAAGGGACAAGAATCAATGGCACGGAAAGTTAATGGAGGATAATCGAGAACGAATGCGAAGTTTCAAAGACGGTGGAGAAATTTTTAAGAGAGTTTTTCAAGGCATAGTGGATTGAGATTTTCTAAGGTTTTAGTCATATTCGTAGGCTCGTATCAGTACAGTTACGTAACCGATACGATATGCTCTAACCTGCATGGACCACCAAAAAAACTTGTCACGACCCGCACCCGCTTTTCGTACGCGAGCTCGTGAGCAAGCCAGCTATGTATCGAGCGGACTCCAGTCCATCTCGAATACGTAAACGCTGTCTGGACTATGGTATCATGTCTAATCAAGGCAAGACATAACTATATCTCAATCCACAATAAGAATATAAAACATGAGTGAACACTATGGGTCGTGGTATGCAGCCCACTAGCATATATGTCCGATTAGACTCCAAGAATAATATGAGTCTATAAAGCTAAACTGATAAGCAGGATATATCGTAAAAGCACGAGAAAGACAGTAAATCAATAACACTAACAAAATATCTGAATCATGCAGATGAAGTCAACTACCACATGCTCAGCTAACTAACTCCGTGTAGTCGCTAAACTTGAAGAGATCATCAGGTCCTAAGGGTACATGGCAAGATATATAAAAACATGCCTATCTAACAGTTCTATCATGCATAAGAATATAAACAGGCTATAAATAGAAAACGAGATAGAAACTGACAGGTGATTATGAATACGAATACGGGAACAACTATGCTTAAATGAACTACAAGAAGAACAAGTAAACAAGAGATCAATGGAATACCAAACCCTCGCCCCGAGTGTGGACTCGCAGGTTTGAACTAATCATAAACCCTCGCCCCGAGTGTGGACTCGCAGGTTAGTTTACGACAAACACCCTTGTCCCGAGTGTGGACTCGTAGGTACAAATAGATCAAGACAAACACCCTCGCCCCGAGTGTGGACTCGCAGGTGCAAACGGTCAACCCTCGCCCGATTGTGGACTCGCAGGTTGAGGAAACGATACATGAATAGCAGTTCAATTACACATACTTGTAGACACGACTCAGTCAAGATACAGGTGACGACACGGTACAACTCAGTCATGACACATGTAAGAAAAACTCTAGCATGAACCATAATATGAACAAGCCTGGTGTAACTACGCTATCAAGTCATGAAATACTGATATACAAGCAAGACAATAAACTGGTAAACATGGTATGTAGAAAACATATGAATCCGTATCAACTAGAATAACTAAATGATAACATAATAAAAACAGAAGAACTAAAAGCATAAAAATGAACTGTAGAGGGAGGCAAGGTATACTTGCCTGTTGGTAGCACATGTCTCGCAAATAATTCGTCAAATCAAAGCGTCATAAAATCTAAACTCCCGTAATTGCCTCTGGATGCTGAAACAGACATTATTAATGTTCTCAGAATAGTCAAATTAGCAAGAATTGTCTGTCTTTAAGTCCAATTCTGGATACAGGAACAAAACGGTCATTTTGGGCCAAAACGGTGTCCGCCGTTGGACCCGCTTTGCAACGAAAAGCGTGCCAGAGTCAACGGTTGCTAAAGTCGTTAAACTATATATCTACAGATTTGTTTTGATGATACGAATCCAACCGTATGTCCAAAGTTGAATTTTGCAGGCCGTGCACAAAATCGTCCGTTGAATCTGATCGTGGGGACCGCAAAACGGCAATCCGATCAACTATCTCAGAATCGGACCAAACTTGGCATACAGGACCAAAAAAACGATATGGCCCTGTTGGCTCAAGTTTTGTCTCGATCTGACGAACGTGCACAAAGTTATTGGGAAATTTGCACAGAGGTCGATACGGTAAATTTTGACGGATACGCATCAAATTCGTCGCGCACACGCGACCAATTTGAATTCCGTCAAAGTCCACACGTCCACGAAGCCATTACACAACTTTCAATGCTTTCGGTTCGCGACCACGTCACCCGGATTGGCGGCGCCCGTCGTACCGGGAGAATTTGTAATTTTGAAAATAGATTTTTCTTGGTTTTGGAAATCTAATTTCTCGACACACAGTCGATGAATCCAAATCTACGAAAAGGGTTATGAAGTCCTATAGGTTGTCTAAGAATTTGTTCAATTATATTTTGAAAACTCTAACAATCCTGTCCAAAATTTGCTTTCCAAAACAGCGGTTTGAACTCCTAAATTGTTCTGTTCTGAACAATTTTTTTGGGATTTTTGGGTGAATCTTTTGATCGATTTAACATAATTTCATAAAAACTATATGAAGGGAATAGGAGATGTATAGGTTGTGTTCATACCCGAAGTCGTAGATCGATAAACAATGAATCACACGTTGCAAAAACTCCTCGTGAAGTGGCCTCATTGGCCGCTGTTCGCGCCTGTGCTGTTCCGTGCCTGTGCGCGTTCCGGCACTGCCGTGGCTGGCCTGTGGCCGCGTGCGACGGCGCCCAGGGCTGGGGAGGGTCGCCCATGGTGGCTGGGTTCGGTGGCGCGGCTAGGGTTTGTTTTGTTCCTTCTCTTACTCTCGATATATAGTAATCTGTCGTGAAACAGAGTCGGGGAAGGTCAGGTGCGCTCGGCTGGGTTGGGGGATGGTTGGGCCGGGCTTGCTGCTCTTTTTGTTTCAAACTCTTTTCCTTTCTTTTTTTATTTCTATTAATAGCCTTTTATATATATATGTATATATATATTAATATATATATATATATATATATATTATATATATATATATATATATATATATATATATATACAAAATATATATATATATATAGATATATATATATGTATATATATATATTTTTTTTTTTTGTATATATATATATATATATATATATATATATATATATATATATATATATATATATATATATATATATATATATATGTATATGTATATATATATATATATATATATATATATATATATATATATATATATATTTCCTATATATGTATAAATACTCCAAAAGTCAAAAATAAATCTTAGGAATATATTCTCATAGTGTTGGGCTTATACTAAAATATATACATACAATAATATTTATTTCATAAATAATCTAGAATATTAAATGATATATTTTATTATTATAAATCTAATAACAATATAAATAACAATAATAATGATAACTAATAAGAAAAATCTATAATAAGTGTACATACAAAATATGTAGTCTAAATATCCCAACATGCATAAGGGTAAATAGGAAGGTATTTATCCTATTTTAACAATTATCACTTATATCAAATAATATTGATGTCTTTACCATATATATAACAATTATCTATAAAATATACTTAGTAGAGCAATAAGACAAAATATGGCATACACACATAAAATCTTATTGACACAGACATCTTTGGTCGCTCTACAACATTTACATGGGCCCGGGTTTGGTTCGGGTCAAGTCCGGACCAGTTTGGTACAACCGGGTCACTTAAACGTCAAATAATATTAATAATGAATAATTAAACTATTTATAATGGTCAAGTCGCAACTTGGCCTGGTTTTCCTAAGGACATTACTATGGCTCGGCCTTCCCTACCAGGGCTAATACACTAGTCAAGGCAGGTCATCGCACTATCCGTGCCATGGTTCCTAGTCGTCTGGTACTTCAAAACTTAACCATGGCTAAAGTCATCTACCGTAATAATTAGCTAAATAATTATTTATAAAAAAATTTCTAAAAATCACCATTTAATTCAAATAAATAAATAAATAATATATAATCAAAATTCCGGAAGAGGAGTACAGGTGTCCTGTCAAATGATACACAATCTCAGTTCTAAGCTATGTTCAAGATTTACACTAGTGGTGAGACACGGCTCCTAATTGGATACTTGCTAAGTGATTTAGGTTGGAACCCATCGGTCGGTTCCGATAAGGGCACATCTACCACCACAGTCGATCCTTCCCCCGGTCGCTATCGTCGATCCGTCCATATTCACGTTTCTCCTGGCCGCACCGGTCCTGACAAGCCCACCCCGCCAGCGTTGCCTCCGTCGCCGCCAGCGCCCGCGCCACCGCCGCCGCTCGTGCCAACCGTCCAGCACTCGCCAGCCGTCCTGCGTTCGCAACTCCGGCGCCTGCTTCGCTCCCTCACGCGCGGCTCCAGTGCTCGCGTCGCCGCTGCCCGCCGCCAGCAACCACCGACTCCCGTGTCGCCGTTGGCCGATCCACCATCTCCGGTTGCGCCGGGGTCCCATGTGAGGGACCCCAGGGTTTTTCGATTGCCCGTTCGCCTTTCCTCTGCACACACACAACCACACAACACACACACACACACACACACCCACACACACACATATATATATATATCATACTTAAAATATTAAAATTATTCTTATATATATACTTATTAAAAATTAAAATTATCTATATATAAATATATAATATATCTATAATATAATATTACATACTTAAAATATTAAATTAATATATATATATATATGTAATTATATATATATATATATATAATATATATATGATATATTTAATATATATATATATAGATATATATATATATATATATATATATATTAATTAAATATTTAAGTATATATATATTATATATATATATATATATATATATATATATATATATAGATATATATAATAAATTATTCTAAATATTTTTTAAATTTTGGATATGTGTTTAATTAAATAATATATAATTTAATACTGACATATTCTATGATTTGTTATATTAAGTTTGTTAGAAGGATTTAGATTTTTTTTTTTTTTATTATGTAGGGAGGTACCGTTGTTAGAAGTTTTTTTATTTTTTATTATTTAATGGAGTATAAACATATGCTTTGGATGGCTCATTTTTGAACCGTTTTCAAGCCGTATTATAGAGTAAGATTATAACAAATTATAATCAAAATATAAACAAATCCTAATTAAAATATAAAATATATATAACAAATTATTCAAATATATTCAAATATTTAACTATTTTTAACAATACAAGAAAAAACCTAAATCCAAACCACCGAACCGTAAAACCAAAATATCCTCTACTCAAAACCAAAATCTGAACCGAAAATTTGAAACCGACCTGAATTGTTAAATTGAGTCGGTTCAGGTTGGTTTCGGTTCCAAAATCGAAATCTGCTCACCCCTACATACTTCAACGCACTCCAATTTGAATTTCTCGTTTCGTCCTTGCCTACACCAATATAGAACTTTTATATTCTACTCAATAGGACTAAATATCAGGATTTCATATTTGCCAAAATCAACGAGTTAAACCAATATGGGCTTGTTTGATAGGTGAGAGTGCATGAAAATGACTTGAAACTGTCACTTTCATTGCAACTGACTGCTGGTGTAGACAGTTTCAGTATTTGGATATCTCTTGCAACTTCATTGCAAGTGGTTGTGATATGACATTTCATTGCAACTAAAAGTGTTATTTCTTTATTTCAGTTGGAAGAAAAATGGATTGTAACTCCATTACAAGTTGCTATGATCTCTACTTTTTAAATTCTCACATACACTTTCATGTTATCATCAAAAAAAAAAGTTTGTAACTCCCCACTTGCGAGGGACAAAAACTATGTATCCAAAGTTTCAAACATATTTGAAAAGTTAGACATTCACACTTTCGTTGCAAGTGCACTGCATTACAACATATTTAATGTGACACTCTTACACTTATGAGGAGCTACATCATCCAAACAGCCCTATAGGATGAAGTTGTAGGAATCCAAACTAATACTTTTGGAAACAATAGATTGCAACCAAGTAATTGATACTAACAGGGAAGGTCTTTTGATCAAATTAATTGTAGGATTTGAGGGGTTGTCTTGCAATTTATGTTTGCATTAATTCGCAATACTTTTAACAAACAAAAGATGATGCACAAGTTACACAAATGGCATTGCTTTTAATATAAGCTTATTTCAAATTTCCTTGGCATATATGCTTGGATATTATGGCACGAAGAAGAAAAAAAACAAGAATTGAAACAAGAAACTATTTTAAATAGAGAAGCCACTTGAGAGTAACAGCTCCTCCCGGCCCGGGGAAATGCTCAAGACTCGAGAGCCGCCGCCGTTCCAGGGCTCAGCAACCACGACGAAAAGAACGAGCTCGGCGACAGCATTCCCTTTGGCGGCTGATCATGATCATGATCAAATGCCGACTGTTGCGGTTGCGGTCTCGGTGCGAGCTTGAGGGAGGAGGCCGGGCGACGTGTCCTTCATCGGTCGACGGGACTGCACCCGGTCTTCCCCGTCAGCCTGCACGACTCTGAGGAACTCCCGCGGCTCGACTTGGTACACCTCCGCTGCGGCTGCCGGTTCGGGCTTCCTCCACGACTTTGCGGGAGGCTTTCGGACCGAGCGGAGGGAGGGTGTGGTTTAATGACTGCGGCTGCCGTTGCTTCGTCCTCTGATCCGACGGTGATGAATGTAGTTGGAGGGAGAGGAGATGGTTGCTGTCCATTATAGTACTAATCAAAAGGATGCGAGTGGATTATTTATTTGTGTAGAGCTAAGTCTGTACATATATATAGCATTAGTATTTTAACGTTAGCATGGCGGCTAACAATTACAACCACGTTTGGTCAAACACAGTGTGCGTTGATAGCGTATCTCTGGCCCTCAGTTGGATATAGACCTGTCAATTGGGCCGGGCCGGCCCAGCCCGGCACGAGCCCGGCCCGAAAATTTGGCACATGTGCCGGCCCGGCCCGATTAATCATGGGCCCGGGCCGGTCCTGGCCCCATATATTGGGTCGTGCCGGGCCACATATATCGGCTCATAACATACCCGGCCCGGCCCCGGCCCGAAGCCCAAGCACGGCACGGCATGGCCCGAAGCCCGACCCGGCACGGCCCACCCAAATAAATAAGAATCTAAGTAGTTTCTATATCAAAAAATAGTTGTTATTAATATTTAGAAAACTTAATCATGTTATTATGAATGTTAATCTACGTAAATATATGTGAGTGTTGAAAAGAATATAAAACATGTTGGATGTTCAATCTTTTGTGTTTAAAAAATAATTGTAATTAATATGAAAAAATTTTGAGAAGAAAAACAAAATTGAATGTCCAAATTCACGTGCCAATCAAGCCCGGCACGGTCCCGCCCGACCGAAGCCCATTGTGCCATGGGTCACGTGCCGGGCTGGGCCGAGATTTTCAACCCTTGGCCCGGCCCGGCCCGGCCCACTACATTCATGGGCCCAAGAGGCCCGGGCCCGGGCCGGCCCGGCCCGGCCCACTTGACAGTCTAGTTGGATATTATATATACCACGTTTGTCCCGTGGCCGTAGTCCGTTGGAAACGGTGAGTACCCTGATATACATGGCACGGGTTCGACCCCCTTGGAGACATGCCTCCAAGCACGATTAAGAGTAGACACCTTCAAAAAAAAAAAAAAAAAAAAATATATATATTATATATTATATATATATATATATAATATATATATATATATATATTATATATATATAAACATTTTTTAACGAAAATAATATTTTGTCCGCGATTTGAAACCGCAGACGTGGCCGCCAGCCGATGTGGCCGCTATCCATTGGCCCCCTGCTATATCCGGATCACACTCGAATTAGGAGGGCAATGGTCGGCCGTCACGTCGGCCTGCGGTTACAAACCGTGGATAACGTAGCAGCTCCGTTTTTAAAATTAGCTGAAGAAGATTAGTTAGGACTTCATAATTATTAAGTTATTATTATTAAAATTAATGAATTATTTAATTAATAGATATGCAAAGTACTTTAGAAGAAAATTTTTACTATGAAGTCTAATTTTGGCATTGTATAGTATAAAAGATAATAGATATTGCTTTTGTGGTTCGATCCATCGATCTTCCGTCATCCAGCCCAAATCTTATGCGGCTACACAAACTACGAATTAATTTCATAATATATTAAAGTTCTGGAAAATAATAATCACAAAAATTGTATTATTTGACAATAGGAATTCTAGTCTCCCTCGCACATTCTCTACTTTGGGATTTTTGAGGTCCTTGAAT